>JAJEJO010049947.1:1801500-1826060 GCA_020662805.1 Glaucomys volans | reverse complement strand
TGCTATCTATCCTTCCTCCATTCTTGCCACCCTTCCCCCCCGCATTATGCATCATCATTCATTTATCAGAGAGACCATTCTGCCTTTGGATTTTTGGGATTGGCTGATCTCACTTAGCATAACAGTCTCCAACATCATCCATTTACCTACAAATGCCATAATTTTATTGTTCTTTATGGCTGAGTAATATTCCATTGTGTATATATACCACAGTTTCTTTATCCATTCATCTACTGAAGGGCATCTAGGTTGGTTCCACAATCTAGCTATTGTGAATTGAGCAGCTATGAACATTGATGTGGCTGCATCACTGCAGCAATCTGATTTTAAGTGTTTTGGGTATAGGCCAAGGAGTGGGATAGCAGGGTCAAATGGTGGATCCATTCCAAGTTTTCTAAGGAATCTCCACACTGCTATCCAGAGTGGCTGCACCAACTTGCACTCCCAAGAGCAATGTAAGAGTGTACCCTTTACCCCACATCCTCGCCAACACCTGTTGTTGCCTGTGTTCTTAATAAAAGACATTCTAATTGGGGTAAGATGAAATCTTAAGGTGGTTTTAATTTGCATTTCTCTTATAACGAGTGATGTTGAACATTTTTTCATAAATCTGTTGATTGCTTGTAGATCTTCCTCTATAAAGTGTCTGTTCCTTTCCTTGGCCCATTTATTGATTGGGTTATTAGTGTTCTTGGTGTAAAGATATTTGAGTACTTGGTAGAATCTGGAGATTAGTGCTCTAGTTGAAATGTGTGTGGCAAAGATTTTCTCCCACTCTGAAGGCTCTCTCTTCACATTGCTGATTGTTTCCTTTGCTGAGAAAAAGCTTTTTAGTTTGACTCTATCCCAATCATTGATTCCAGCTTTTATTTCTTGTGCTTTGGGAGTCATGTTAAGGAAATCTGGTCCTAGGCCAACATGATGAAGATTTGGACCTATTTTCTCTTCTATTAGGTGCAGAGTCTCTGGTCTAATTTCTAGGTCCTTGATCCACTTTGAGTTGAGTTTTGTACAGGGTGAGAGATATGGGTTTGGTTTCATTTTGCTGCATATGGTTTTCAAATTTTCCCAGCACCATTTGTTGAAGAGGCTATCTTTTCTCCATTGCATGTTTTTGGCTCCTTTGTCAAGTTTGAGATACCTGTATCCATGTGGGTTTGTTTCTGTGTCCTCTATTCTGTACCATTGATCTACCTGTCTATTTTGGTACCAATACCATGCTGTTTTTGTTACTATTGCTCTGTAGTATAGTTGAAGGTCTGGTATTGTGAAACCCCCTGCTTCGCTCTTCTTGCTAAGGATTGCTTTAGCAATTCTGGGTCTCTTATTAGGTCTCTCCAAATGAATTTCATGATTGCTTGCTCAATTTCTATGAGGTCCGTCATTGGGATTTTAATTGGAATTGCATTGAATTTGTATAGCATTTTTGGAAGTATGGCCATTTTGACAATATTAATTCTGCCTATTCAAGAACATGGGAGATCTTTCCATCTTCTCAGATGTTCTTTAACTTCTTTCTTTAGTGTTCTGTAGTTCTCATTGTAGAGATCTTTCACTTCTTTTGTTAGATTGATTCCCAAGTATTTTATTTTTTTTTTGAGGTTAATGTGAATGGGGTAGTTTTCCTAATTTCTCTCTCAGAGGATGCATCACTTACAAATAAAAATGCATTAGATTTATGAGAAGTAATTTTATATCCTGCTACTTTACTGAATTCATGTATGAGTTCCAGAAGTTTTCTGGTGGAATTCTTAGGGTCTTCTAAATAGAGAATCATGTCATCAGCAAATAGGGATAGTTTGATCTCTTCTTTTCCTATTCGTATTCCTCTAATTTCTTTGGTCTGTCTAATTGCTCTGGCTAGAGTTTCAAGAACAATGTTGAATAGTAGTGGCGAAAGAGGGCATCCCTGCCTTTTTCCAGTTCTCAGGGGGAATGCTTTCAATTTTTCTCCATTTAGAATGATGTTAGCTGTGGGCTTAGCATAAATAGCCTTTCCAATGTTAAGGAATGTCCCCACTATCCCTATTTTTTTCTAGTGTTTTGAGCATGAATGGGTGCTGTATTTTATCAAAAGCTTTCTCTGCGTCTATTGAAATAATCATGTGGTTCTTGATTTTAAGTCTGTTGATGTGGTGAATTACATTGATTGATTTCTGGATGTTGAACGAACCTTGCATCCCCGGGATGAAACCCACTTGATCATGGTGCACTATCTTTTTAATATGCTTTTGTATGCGGTTCGCTAAAATTTTGTTAAGAATTTTTGCATCTATGTTCATTAGAGATATGGGTCTGAAATATTCTTTCCTTGATGTGTCCTTCTCTGGTTTTGGTATCAGAGTGACCTTAGCTTCATAGAATGAGTTTGGAAGGGTTCCCTCCTCCTCTATTTCATGAAATACTTTGAGGAGTATTGGAATGAGCTCTTCTTTGAAGGTCTTGTAGAACTCGGCTGTGAATCCATCTGGTCCTGGACTTTTCTTGGTTGGTAGGCTTTTGATGACTTCCTCTATTTCATTGCTTGAAATTGATCTATGTAAGTTGTGTATGTCCTCCAGATTCAGTTTGGGTGGCTCATATGCCTCTAGGAACCTGTTGATGTCTTCCATGTTTTCTATTTTTTTTGGAGTATAAATTTTCAAAGTAGCTTCTTATTATGTTTTGTATTTCAATTGTGTCTGTTGTAATATTTCCATTCCCATCACGAATTTTAGTAATTTGGAGTTTCTCTCTCCTTCTCTTCATTAGCGTGGCTAAGGGTTTATCAATTTTGTTTATTTTTTCAAAGAACCAACTTTTTGTTTCGTCAATTTTTTGAGTTGTTTCTTTTCTTTCAATTTCGTTGATTTCAGCTCTGATTTTGATTATTCCCTGTCTTCTACTACTTTTGGTGATGATCTGTTCCTCTTTTTCTAGGGCTTTGAGCTGTAATGTGAGGTCATTGATCTGTTGACTTTTCATTCTTTTATTAAATGCACTCTATGCAATGAGTTTTTCTCTTAGCACTGCTTTCATAGTATCCCAGAGATTTCGATATGTTGTATCTTTGTTCTTGTTGACCTCTAAGAATCTTTTAATTTCCCCCCTAATGTCTTCTGTTATCCATGTATCATTCAATAGCATATTATTTAATCTCCAGGTCTTGGAGTAGTTTCCGTTTCTATCTTTATCATTGATATCTAATTTCCTTCAATTATGATCTGATAGTATACAAGGTAGTGTCTCTATGTTTTTGTATTTGCTAAGAGTAGCTTTGTGGCATAACATATGGTCTATTTTAGTGAAGGAACCATGAGCTGCTGAGAAAAAAGTGTATTTGCTTTTTGATGGATGGAATATTCTATATATGTCTGTTAAGTCCAAATTAGCGATTGTGTCATTGAGTCCTATAGTTTCTTTGTTCAATTTTTGCTTGGAAGATGTGTCCAACGGTGAGAGAGGTGTGTTAAAGTCTCCCAGTATTATTGTGTTTTGGTCTATTTGATTCCTGAAATTGAGAAGGATCTGATTGACATACATGGATGCACCATTATTTGGTGCATAAATATTTATGATTGTTATGTCTTGCTGATTTATGCTTCCTTTAAGCAGTATGAAATGTCCTTCTTTATCCCTTCTGACTAACTTTGGTTTGAAGTCTGCTTTATCTGAAATGAGAATGGAAACCCCAGCTTTTTTACTCAGTTTATGTGCATGGTATGCTTTTTCCCAACCTTTCACCTTTAGTCTGTGGGCATGTTTTTCTATGAGATGAATCTCTTGAAGGCAGCATATGGTTGGGTCTTTCTTTTTAATCCAGTCTGCCACTCTATGTCTTTTGATTGATGAGTTTAGGCCATTTACATTCAGGGTTATTATTGAGATATGACTTGTATTTCCTCTCATTTTAGCTTTTTTAGGGTTTTTAGCTTAACTTTGTTTCTCCTTTGATTGACTCTTTCTTTAGGGTAGTTACTCCCCATAATGACTGAGATTGTTATTTTTCATTTCTTCCTCTTTGAATATTTGGTTGAGAATGTTCTGTAGGGCAGGCTTTGTGAATTCTTTAAGCTTTTGTTTACCATGGAAGGATTTCATTTCGTCATCAAATCTGAAGGTGAATTTTGCTGGGTATAAGATTCTTAGTTGGCATCCGTTTTCTTTCAGCGCTTGAAATATGTTGTTCCAGGCCCTTCTTGCTTTTAGGGTCTGGGCTGAGAAATCTGCTGATATCCGTATCGGTTTCCCCCTGTAGGTAATCTGATGCTTTTCTCTCGCAGCCTTTAAAATTCTATCTTTGTTTTATATGTTAGGTATTTTCATTATAATGTGCCTTGGTGTGGATCTGTTGTAATTCTGTGCGTTTGGTGTCCTGTAAGCTTCTTGTAATTGATTTTCCATCTCATTCATCATATTTGGGATATTTTCTGATAATATTTCCTTGAACAGATTATTCATACCCTTGGTTTGTATCTCTGTGCCTTCCTCAATCCCAATTACTCTTAGATTTGGTCTTTTCATGATGTCTCATATTTCTTGGAGGTTTCATTCATGATTCCTAACCATCTTCTCTGTTTGTTCGACTTTGTTTTCAAGATTAATATTTCATCTTCATTGTCTGAGGTTCTGTCTTCCAAGTGATCTATTCTGTTAATTATGCTTTCTATTGAGTTTTTGACTTGGTTGATTGTTTCCTTCATTTCCTTGTTTCCTTCAAGAATTTCTGTTTGTTTTTTTCTCAGAATTTCTATCTCTTTATTGAAGTAATTTTTTGCTTCCTGCAATTGCTCTATTAGCTGATTATTCATAGCCTGAATCTGCTCTCTCGTCACATCATTCTCTTCTCGGATCATTTTAATTTTGAACATAATTTTAATTATGAACATTCTGAATTTTAATTCATAATTTTAATTATGAACATTCTGAACTCCATTTCTGTCATTCCTTCTACCATGTCTTTGGGTTCTCTTGATATATCATCTAGGTTTGTTTGGGACACTTTCTTCCCGTGTTTTCTCATGCTGCTCGTGTATCTTCCCCTCTAGTAGTGCGAATCCAAGGTATTGTAATTTCCCTGTGAAGTCTTAAAGTGTCCCTGCAGATTTCCAGTAACTCACCTGTTGTTTGAGAGGTGCTTGATCAAGCGGTACCCCAAGAAAGGTGCTGTCCCACTACCTCCAGGTTGGGAATGATCAATGCTTCTGGGCAGAGGCAGCCTAGTGTTGATAGACAATCAGATACAGCAAGGTGCTAGACCCCAGGCCAGGGTGTGGACCTGGGCACTAGACCAAGTTGGGGTGGTGTCACAGAACTGTGCTCAGTGATGGAGACACTGGGCTTGAGAGCCCAGGCAGGCCTGAACTCCTCGCTAGGGGCTCAGGCGGTGGCAGGTGGTTGCTCTCTCCTGGGGACACTGTAAGATGGTGCCAAAGGCCCTAGGCTCCTCGCTGGAGTCAGGGACCCCAGCAGCTCCCGGCCAGACCTCTCCAGGAGCAGTGGCCCAGTGACTCGGAAGACAGGCCTCAGCTCTGAATCCCCAGGCAGCCGGAGATGGTCACTCTCTGCCAGGGAAGCTGCAAAATGGCACCAAGGGGTCCAAACTCCCCACCGGAGTCAGCAACCCCAGCGGCTCCCAGCTAGACCTCTCCAGGAGCTATGGCGCAGTGACTCGGAAGACTGGCCACAGCTCCGAATCCCCAGGCATCTGGAGACGGTCCCTCTCTGCCAGGGAAGCCACAAAATGGTGCGGAGGGGTCCAAACTCCCTGCCGGAGTCAGTGACCCCAGCGGCTCCCAGCCAGACCTCTCCAGGAGCTACGGAGCAGTGGCTCGGAAGACAGGCCGCAGCTCCGAATCCCCAGGCAGCCAGAGACGGTCCCTCTCTGCCAGGAAAGCTCAGCTCCGAGGCACCAGGCAGCCGGAGATGGTCGGTCTCTGCCTGGGAGGTTGCTGGCTGGTGCCAGAGCCTGGCCAGTGACTCTAAAGCCACTGCTGTGGACACACACTCACTTGCTGGCTGGCACAGACCCAGGTCGGTGACTCCGAAGCAGCTACAGTGTCCGGCACTCCCGGATGGTAGCTGCCCGTGGCCAGGCCAAGCCCAGCCCGGCAGAGTTGGTTCCGGAGCGGCGATTGGGGACCCCTTATATGTGATTTGAATATAAAATCTTGTTGAGAGCCATATTCCTGCTGTTTGAATCCCGAGAAGTAGGAATCCACGGAGCAAGTAGTAATGCAGCCTTCCTCTAGCCCGCCATCTTGAATCTCCTCAAGTTATAGTCTCTTTAGATTGTGTTGTTAGGGTTGAAATGAATGTAAATTTTGTTTACCTAGAAATTAGTTACTTATAATGTTGGAAGATCAAAGGAGACTTAAGCAAAAGGAATAATCCCCAAATACAATAAATTACAACAGGAAATGTATTTTGGTAAATTTCTGTGTCTTTAAGATGGTTCTTATGATTCAGATCTAAGTCAGTATGTAAGGTAAACAGCTTACACATATCTGGCAATTCTTGGTTATAGCATTAGATTTCTGAGTGGAGTCATTAAACCTTTAACCTGCCTCTAGTTAGACTTCAGGCCTTTGTTTCCTGTTTCATTTTGTTATCAAGAACCCTAAGGAACCAGTAAATAAAGCAGCCATAGGATAGTCTGTGTTTAATAAAACCTGTTTTGTGCTGTGTCAAATGGGTAAGAGTCCCAGGTTTAAATGATTTGCTCTAGACCACGGATTTTAAAGTGGAGCACAAGTCCAGAGTTACTGTTTATAAACCACTGAGGGTTGATCATGCCTCTGCTTTGTGTCCTTAGTATGTTGACATACAACAAAATTGATGGCTCTGAAATTTCTTCTAACTACTTCAAAATTGCAATGAAGAATATTCGTTGAGTGGTGTCAGGATTCTGACTTTTCAGTTTGCATATTGAGAGATAAAGTCACTGATTTCCCTATTCAGTCCTATGCATTGCCTTCCTCTCATTTTAAGTGTAGCCCATGTTCTGTGTATTAACACATTATTTGAGGACTTAAAAAAAGAGCTACAGAGTCCCCAGAAGATGACAGGAATACTGGCTTTGAGAGGGAGCTTTAGAATTTAAAGGTATTGTCCATCTTATAGATTGAGAATATTTTTCCTAAAAAGGAGACTGGTTTTCAACACTGGGTTGGGGGGACAGATGGTAAGTGCTGAGGAATGGAATTACTTTTGGAGCTGCTGGCCTTCTGTCAGCAGACTTGTCTCCAGAGGAGCACTAGGGCTAGGAGAGGGGCTAAGTGAAGGGGTATGGTGAGAGGGTTCCTTTCTTAATCATGTCCTTTCCAGCTTAGCACCAACTTCAGATTTCTTTTTCTTCCTTTTTTTTCTTTTAATTTAATGATCTAAAATTTCCCTTGTCTGCCTGATTTCTGTTCTAGAAGTTATTTCCTTTGTCCTCCCATTTGTTATGCATAGCATTAAACCTGACAGTGTAATCGAGGCTTGTGGCTGCCTGGCTGCTGTAGGACAGTGATGCATGCACTGCCTGTCACTCCTTTTGATTTCTCCTCCCAAAGGAGCAGTGGCGGGACCACTGCAGATGGGTGGGAACCTGAAACAAAGGGTGTGTCCATTTACTTTAGATTTCCCCAACTGCCAGAGCCCCATTTGAACTACAGAACTGTTGTTAGGGGTAACAGAATATGTTTGTTTACATCCTAGTATGTTAACCTACTAGAGTTGTAGCCTCCAGCCGACGTCGAGGAGGTTGGGCAGTATTTACTGATGGCAGTCTCCAAGGCAGGTAAACATGCCTCTGCCCCAGGTTCAAGAGCAGTGGCAACTTCCTAATACCTTGTGTCTCTGTGTCTTTGCTGTTCTAGAATCCCACCATCCCAATACAGAAGCTGCAGGATATCCAGAGAGAAATGGAACTACTCTTCACATGCCAGGGCCCTGCCAGGAACATTGATGAGGCTGCAAATGCAGGTATTAGTTTTGGGATACACAGTCGGTTCCCAAACTCAGTAAGGTCTTCTACTCCCCACCTGTCCAGAACCAGGGGTTGATTAACAACAATCAAAAATATAAAATAGACTTTAATTCACCAATGTCATTTATTCCATACCATAGATTCAAAATTTACATAGAAGTATATTTGTCTTTTTAAAATATAAATATTAGATAGTGACATTGGCTTCCAATTATAGTAATTTTATCTGACCTGTATCCCTATTCCAGTATCTGATTTCACACTTGAATTTGATACAAATTATAGATAATGTTATATACATTATGGTATATGTGTGATTCTCCTGCCACCTTTATTCTTCCCAGTCATGGAGTTGTTTTTCGTAAAATAGACTTTCAGCATCTTCACTCCTCAGTTATTGTATAAGATGCAAAAGATTTTCCCTATAATATCTTATTAAAATATAAAGTTTTATACCATTTAATGATAGAATTCTGAATACTCTCCATTGGCGTTAGTACCAATTTGGTAGCATCCCAGTGTCACATGGGAATTAGAGCACATAATGAAGGTGAAGATCTCATACTTTGGTATACTAAGAATCTTCCATGGCACCTCACCTCAGCTGTTTAATGTAAATTGGGACAGTGTAGTCCATTGCCCCAAAGATGTAAGACCCCCTCGGTTTCTCCAGATTGGAGAGGCTAGTTTGATGCTCTTTCGCTTTGTCTTCAGTGGTTATAGTCCTCATTACCCTCCAGGAGGGGACTCTGGCAAAGAGAAGCTGTTAGATGGTTAGAACTCACAGTTTCCATTGTCCTAATGTGCTCAAGTCCTTTCCACTTCCAGTTACATTTTTGCTAGGTGGTGCCACCTATGGGGAGTGACCAAGGAGGTAGTGGGCTTAGTGGGACCATGATGTTGAATGGATCACATCAATGAATCAAAAACTCAAGGGAGAAATTAGCAACAGTAGCCATAGTTTTTTTAGATACTCAGCAGGAGTAAACTGGATTAATTTTACAGAAGTGTACTGACCCAGGCCAAAACCATGTTGGTCATGATCACTGTTCCCCCCAGATTTTCAGAGTTGTAAATAAACACCAAGACTTTCTGAACAGTGAACTGTGATGACCAAGCACACAAGAATAATTCTGTGTAATTGAATGCAGGAAAATTATCAGATGAATATTTGTTAAATACGTAGTTTTATAGAATTGATGGTAATAATTATTCAAGTACCAAATACTTTGAAAAAAGTGTTTCTTTGAATTCTCACAAATCTTTGAGGTTAGTGTTATATTTACCTCCATTTGTACATTGCCCAGAGACACATGGCCAATAAGTAGTAGGGAGGACTTGGACCCCTATTTGTCTAAGACCAATGAGCATACTTTAATTACTTTCCTGCATGCATATGTTATAAGGAGTGTGTAACAGTTCTTTAGCGGGATTTTTCCCTTGTCAAATTGAGAAAATTTTTGTTCTGGTCAGGATAGTTAGCAGAAAGTACCAATTCAAGTACTTTCAACTCTGAGACTGTTTTTGTCCCAGTGTCCATAATCCCACCAATCCATGACTTATTCAGGTAATAAGCAACTCCCCTTTCCCAGGAGGAAGAAGTTATATCAGTCATTTTGCCCTGGTTGTCAATTAATTTATCCAGGTTGCTTTCCTTAATAGCGAACTCTAATGTACTATGTGAATAAAAGATTTGATGGTTGGCAGAGGAGAATTTGCAGGTTATTTGGGAACAGAGAACCTTCAGAATGGGAAGATTTTGGGGGTGAACGTTATCCAGCCATAAGCCAGCAAGTTTGGTAATGGTTCTTGAGGGTATAAAAGGGGGATTCAGAAGGCAGAGACAGACAGGGATACAGAAGGATTGGGGAGGCCCTTGAGACAAGTTCTCTGCTTTTGTTGACCCTGAAGATTGCTGATATCAGAATCTTTCTTGTGATGAGGGTGGGTGTTTGGAATAAGAAGTAGTCAGGACATAAGTCCTTGGATTTCAGTATTCACCGACATTCTTTGTTTTCCTAAAAAAATAAGAGATTTCTGAACTCTCTACTCTCAGAGACTGATTTAGTAAGTAGCCTGAGAAACTTAGATTTCATCAGTCTCACGGGGGATTCTAATACAGCTGGTCTGAGCACTAAAGTTTTGAAAGCTTTGGTCGGGGGGAGTCTCTACCATTGGGCTAGTAGGCAGATCTAACCCCCAATTCAGGAAATGATCCAGTGGCTTCCATGAGAGTGTGCAGTCCCTGGCTGAACAAGTGATGGTGATTGAATAAAAGAAGGGCTTCTTCTCTTGAGAACTGTCCTTAATCTAACCAATCAAACCTCTTTAAGTCCTAAAACGTTCTGTCTCAGGGACAAGCTGCCCTACCTCCTCCTTAACTCTTGTTTCTGGTGTCCTGCCTTGTATGGTCCTAGTTTGGAGGGAAGGTGACGAAGGAAGAGCAGCCAGCTGCAGAGCCCACGGCAGCCTGGTAGTCATTGGAAAAACACTGGATTTCCAGAGCTGAGACTGGGACAGTCACAGGCCGGCTTAGTTGGTCAGCCACCCTGCTTGTACAGAAGCCCTCATTGTGTAGAGCCATGGCCAGCTCCACTCTGCTGCTGAAGGGCAGCACCTTGGGGTCTCAGGTCAGTGGAAGAACCCTATGGGTATGTGTGCTTTGCCTGTCAAAGTTATTTTTCTCTTCTTTAGTGGAAAAACTCTTTGTGGTTTGGTTTCTTTGCCTCATTTCCTAGAGCTACAGGAGGCAGAATGCAGGCAGCCTCACCTGGCCTGAGAGGTAGTTCCTTATTTTTGTCCAAATAGTATTATACTGAGAATTGGTCTTAGCCTTTTTTTTTTTTTTTTCAGTTTTTACTAAGGCTATAAAAAGGATGTGGGCTGCTTAAGACTGGAGAAATGAAATCCTAAAATAGCCCCTGGGGAGGAAAAGGATGAGGAAGTAGGGAAAGGGGTTCCAGGAGGATGGGCTGTCCTGCTGGTAGGAGACCTTGTAGCCCACCTCACCCAATGGTTTCCCTGTCTTATTAGCTGAGAGAGACCTCAGAATATTCTTATTGAATTCACTTTGGAAGAGGAAAATATATTTTCTTAAGTGAGGCAGGCCTCTAGTTTGGAGTTCAGGCTGTTTTGCTCTCAGCTTGGGCTCTGGGATGAAATGGGGCCTATTTGAACTGAAATTAGTCACAAGTGGTGTCCAGGGAGGAAAGGAGGGAGTGCTGGGACTGGAGGAGTATTACCCTCTGTAGAGGGTGGACTGGGTGAGGGATCAAGCTAAAGAATCCCATTTTTGGCTTTAAAAAAACATATAAAATATTGGTATGTGTGTGATGTGTATGTACATAGATACAATTAGGGTCTGAAAGCAATTCTTTTTTTGTTTTTTTTTCTTCAGTCCTGGGGATCAGACCCATGTCTATGTATGCTAGGCAAGTGCCCTGCCACTGAACTACACCCCAGTCACGAAAGGAGCTTTTAAGAGGAATTGTGAAAACAGTTTTAAGCACGGAAGCAGTGTAGAATAAGTATAGTATACCTTCTGGGTGAAAAGAGAACAATGTTCATCTGTTCAAACAAATCTTGATATTTGTCAGAACTCCGTCATTGCCCTGTTCATGATTTGATTTGATTGCAGGAAGTTTCCCTATCTAGCTACATTTTGCATATGCTGACATTAAAATGACATTAATTTGCAATTGCTTAATGTATACTAACTGATGGGCTAGTTGTGAGGGTAAGGAGAAAAATGTTCCAGAAGCTTTCTAACTGGTAAGAAATCTCTTTTGAATGGAAACTTGTCCAAATCTGAATCATTAGGGATTGACAGTATAAAAGATGGTCCTTGGAAGGAAGACCTAAAATTGCTTATGATATGGGTTTTCATGGGTGGAATGCATCTCCAAAAGCTTAGGAAGCATGTGCAAAAACTTTGGGAAAAAAAATCCTTCCTTCTGACTTTAGGGTTGTGAAGTATTGTTTTTTCTTTTTTTTGGTACTGGGGATTGAACCCAAGGGTGCTTTACTACTGAGCCAAAACCCCAGCCCTTTTTATTTCTTACTTTGATACTGGTACTCACTAAGATGCTTAGGGCCTCACTAAATTGCTAAGACTGGCCTCAAAGTTACAATTCTCCTGCCTCAACCTCCCTGGTGGCTGGGATTATAGGCATACACCACCATGCCTGGCTTATGAAGTCTTTTGTACATTGTTGCTGAATGACCTGGAAACATCATTATAGGAAAAGAATCTAGAGAGTGCAGCATTACTTAAGTCTGATTTTTCTGTGGCATGAAAAATTTGGCACTTGGGTTTGTCTTAGGTAAACATGCCGGTCTCTGGAAAACCAATCAGAATGTGAGCCTGTCTCCATGCCACTGGTGCTCCCACAGGGGTGGTGAATTCTTCTAAAATCCACAAGAAAGTCTGTGAGAAGAGTGGCAAACACTGACCCTACAAGGAGACCCAGTACTAGAGAGCCCAGAATCTTTGCCCAGGGAAAGTAACATTGGCACTGGAAGCAGAGTGACTGTGGTGGGCAGACTAAGCCAATTTTCCAGGAAAGGACTAAAACTCCTAGAAGATTGTGTTGAGGTTGAGTGTGCTGAGCTCAGCTGCAGACCTAAGGGAACACTGGTTCTTAAGAGATGCAAGCATGGTGACCCGGGAGCAGATAAGAGAAGATGGAGCTGAGGGATCATCTTGAGGCTATGTTAAAAAGGAAAAAAAAAGTTTGAAAGTGACTTGTATACAGGACACAGGTGACCAGCAGCAACAACTGGTCACCTCCAGGGGAGCACTGAGGCTCTGAGATTGAAGGAAATCATCTGGGAGAATCAGCTGTTGTCATGGTAACCATATCAACTATCTAAGCTCCATTATTTTGAGACATGTTTCTTGGGAAACTGCACCTCTAGGGTTAATACAATGGGGCCTTTACTGATAATTGTAGCTAACATGTGCTGGGTGTTCACTGTGTATGGTTCTCTGCTTTCCCTGTATTAACTCATAATCCTGATAAGTCTATGTTTAATCTCTTCTCATTTGAAGATGAGGAAGATCTGATGCACAAAGGAGAGAATAACTTGACTTTGAGTCACATGGCTTGAAAATAGTAGGATTAAGATAGAATCTGGCTTTGGAATGCATGCTCTTCAGCTGCACCCTGTGTACTACTCTCTGTGCCATCATTTGGGGTCTAGGAAAATTATAGAAGGTTACATTTCACCCATAGTAAGCAACTCTTCATTGCGCTAGCATCCTAAGATACAGTAGTTTCTTTCTTTCATGATTTAACTGGTAGTTTTATTTTATTACATACACAGCAGCTTTTCTTACAATGAATCTGTGGCTTCTACTGAGGCAAAAGGTATGAGGGCTACAGCTTCACAAAACCAGAAAGTGTCACAAAAAGAAAATGGCAAAGAAATGAAGTTAGACCTCTACCTCACACCATGTAAAAATTAGCTTAAAATGGATCAATGACTGAAATGTAAGAGCTGAAAGTCTAAATCCGTAGACAAAAAGAGATAAATCTTTGTGACCTTGGGCTCAACAGTGGTTATGTATGGCACAAAAGTAAGTCTATGTACACACACAGGAAAAAGTAGATTTCAAAAATCACCTGTGTTTCCAAAGATATTCTCAAGAAAATGGAAAGACTACCCACAGAATACAAGAAAAATATTTGCAAACCATGTATCTGATAAAGGATTTGTGTCCCAAATTGATAATGGATTTCTAAAGTCAATAATTAAAAGACAAATAGTCCAATTAAAAATAGGCAAAATATTTGAATTGGTAGTTCCTCAAAGAAGATACACAAATGGTTAACAAACATATTGTACTTTGCTGGTAGGAATATAAAATGGTGTAGCTATTTTGGGATATGGTGTGGCAGTTCCTCAAAAAGTGAATGAAACAGAGTTACCATATGATCCTTCAATTCTACTCATTGCTGTGAACCCCTCATGAAAACATATGTCCGTAAAAGAACTCAGTACACTAATGCTCATAGCAGTATTATGCATGAGTACAAAGCAGAAGCAATTGAAATGTCTACTGGTTGAACAAATTTGGCATATATGTGCAATAGATTATTCATTCCTAAAAAGAAATGAGATACTGACACATGCTGAATTGTGATAAACCTTGAAAACATTCAGCTAAAGAAAACAAACCCAGTAGTAAGACCTGATGTTGTATGACTGTTGGTATGAAATGTCAAGGACAGGCAAATCCATAGAGTCAGAATGTAGGTTAGTGGTCACCAGAGGCTGTTGGAGAAAGGGGAGAATAGAGAGTGATTGCCAATGCATGCTGGGTTTCTTTTAAGGGTGATGAAAGTGTTCTGGAAATATATGGTAGTTTGAGCTGTACCACTTTGAGAATATTCTAAAACCTACTAAATCATGTGTTTTAGAAAGATGAATTTAATGGGATGAGGATCCCACTCACTATGAATAGATACATACTTACAGGTGTACATTCTAAATAAAGAAGATGGTGTCTGCAGCAAACCAAGTCACCATTCCAAAATGCAACAGCTGGAAATCATACCAACTTCATTTGGAGATAGGTACCATCAGGATCTAGAACCCAAGTCCCTTGCCACATGAGTTTCCTTATCTTTTTTACTTCTCATTTCCTCTCTTAAACTTTGTGGCTGAAAGAAATGCCTAGTTTAGTAAGGAGGAAAGGAAAGAAGATGGTGTTTTGATTTGAATATTGAAGTCTTGTGTCATGATCTGTGGTACACACCAGAGTTCCATTTGTATAACAAAGTAACAGTGGTGTGTAATGTCTCTCTCCATACTTTTAATTTTGGGCAGTGCTGTGCTTTTGTCTGGCTGGCATTTTTTTTTTCTTCTGCAAATAGAAAGTACTCATTGAGAACTCATTCTCTTAGAAGCAGAAGATTAAATTCCCATGTAAAAAGTTGTCATTGAGAAAGTACTCATTGAGAACACAGTTCAAGTCCACTGAGACCTAACTGGAAGATACATAGCATCATTTCTGTCTGGTTTTGGTATTAGGGAAATGCTGACTTCATAGAATTGAGTTAGAAAGCATTACTCCAGCTTTTATTTTGTGAAGGTTGTAGAGAATTAGTATCATTTCTTTTAAAAATGTTTGGTAGAATCTTATCATCAAACACATTTAACCTTGCATTTTCTGTTTGGGAGGGTTAATTCAGTTTCTTTTCTAGATATTGACCTATTCAGATTGTCTGTGTAGGAGTGGATAAAGCCTTCCTCTGTCCTTTTAAGGTTTAGTCTAGGTCCGAGGATACATACTTGTTTACAAGTTTTACATGGCGTGGGAGCCTCATAAAAATGAAGAGTTGAAGAAACAGTCAGTTACTCATATACTGGATTGAATAAGGAATAATTGTGAAGAGGCAGCTAAATGATGTAGGGAGGCTTAAAAGATAACATTTATTTAAACAGTCTGCCCAGAATTCTCTGTTTTGATTTCTTATCCTTGAAGGGGTAAGGATATTACATCTTCCATGTATAGGAAGGGAAACTTTTTACATGGAACTTTTATCTTCTGCTTCTAAGAAACACTGCAAAAGCCAATGGATCATTTTGTACCTACTCATTTTCAAGTGTCTTTAACTTAAGTAGCCAATATAAGAGAATAGGGTATTTTAACCCCAGTCACCTATTTTTTCTTGTGTGAGTTTTGGCAAATGTATCCTTCAAGGAATTGGTCTATTTCATTTAGGTTATTAAAGTTAGGGCATAGAATTGTTCACAGCATTCCTTTATTATCCTTTTTAATACATATGGCATCTGTAGTGATGGCCTGTCTTTCATTTATGATTTTCAAAATTTGTATTCTTTCTTTTTTTCTTAGTTCACATGATTATATTGATTGTGCTGATCTTTTCCAAAGGACCAATTTTTGCTTTCATTGATTGTTCTCTATTGATTTCCTGTTTTCAGTTCCATTGATTTCTACTCTATTTTCACAATTTTGTTTCTTCTGCTTACCTTGAATTTCCTTGACCCTTCCTTCAACTAGTTTCCTAAAGTGGAAGGTGAAAGAGTTGATTTTAGATCATTCTTCTTTTCTAAAATATGCATTCTGTGCTTTAAATTTCTCTTTAAATACTGCTTTCATTGCATCCTGGAAATTTGATAAGTTGTACTTTCACTTTCCTTTAGTTAAAAATAAAATTTCTCTTGAGATTCCTTCTTTGGTGCACATATTATTTAGAAGCGTGTTTGGTATTGATTTCTAGTTTTGTTCCACTGTGTTCTGAGAGTAGACATTATATGATTTTTATTTTAAATTTGTTAAGGTGTGTTTAATATGATCTGTCTTAGTAAATGTTCCAGGTGAGCTGAGAAAAGTGCTGTTGTTGAAAGAAATGGTCTTCATGTCAATTATATGCAGCTGATTGTGGTGTTGAGTTCCACTACTCTCTTAATGATTTTCTGTCTGCTGGCTCTGTCCATTTCTGACAAAGTGTGTTGAAATCTCCTACTCTAATAGTGGATTCATTTCTTTCTCTTTGTAGTTCTATTAGTTTTTGATTCATGTACTTTGATGCTCTTTTATTAAATATATGCACCTTAAGGATCATTATGTCTTCTTGGAGAATTGACTTCTTTATCACTAGGTAATGACTTTTTTAAAAACAATCTTTAATAACATTTCTGACTTTTAAGTCTGCTAGCTTCTAAAACTGCTGTATCTACTACTACTTTCTTTTGATTATTCTTAGTATGGTATTTTTTTCCCAACTGTTTACATTTAACCTATATGCATCTTCATATTTAAATGAATTTTTTGAAGACAACATATAGCTGGGTCTTATTTTTTGAATCTACCTTGATAGTTTGTCTTTCAATCAGTACATTTAGTGTGTTGATGGTCAAAGTGGTGATGAGATGGTTGTATTAATATCTGCCCTTTTTATTACCAGTTTCTATTTCTTGTCCCTTGTTCTTTTGCTCCTATGTTCATCTTTCTCTTTCTGCCATCTGTGTTTCAATTGTAATTTTCTCTCTTTTCTTTGCGTATATCAGTTTGTACCCTTCATAAATACTTTTTTTAGTGGTTGCCCTAGAGGTTGCAAAAAACATTTCTAACTTATCCAAGTCCCCTTTCAAATAACACTAACCCTCTTCATGAGCAGTGTGAGGACATTAAAATAATAGTAATCTGAATTCCTCTCTCGAGTCCCTGTACCATGTTGTCATTCATTTCATTTATACACGTATTCACTCAGGCACATCTACACACATACTTAAGATGTATACCTAAGCACACATGGTTAAATGCATTTTTGCCAACTGTTACCCATTAGATCAATTAAAATAAGAAAAATGAATTTTGTATTTTACCTTTACTAATTCATTCTTTTTTAAACCACATTTAAAAATTATTATTTTTTGATTAATTGTTCACAAATGGGGTACAACTTTAATTTACTTATTTATTCTTGATGTACCTCTTCTTTATATAGATTTGTTTCTGACCATCATCATTGCCCTTCACTCTAAGGAACTTCTTTTAATATTTCTTGCAGGATAAGTATATTGGCAATATATTCCATGAGTTCTTGTTTGAGAAAGACTTCATTGCTCCTTTACTTGATCATTGAACAGGGTACAGAATTCTAGATTTTTTTTTCTTCCAGTGAAACATTTCCCTCCACTTTCCTCTTGCTTGCATGACTTCTGAGAAGTGGGTTGGAATTCCTATCTTTGTTCCTGTACTGGTTAAGTTTCCCCCCACCCCCATTGGTTTCTTTCAGGACTTTTTCTTCTCGTTTTTTCATTATTTATTTGACTCATATTCCACATCTGTCCTGTCAAAAACTCTTTGAGACAGTGTTGTCATCTGCAGCCAATCAGAGAATGAGGTCATCGGATGCACCCATCCTCTGAATGGCCCTTCAGGTAGCATAGGGTTTCAACCAGATGTTAAACCTGCTTATAACCAACCTTGCCAACTTTGGCTGCCTTCATCTTGATTCTTTTTTAAAAATTCCCCATCAACCTTCTACCTAATGCTTTTGCAAATTCTGGTCTTCCCTAGGAGGCATAAAGTGAAAAATTTCAAATTCCATCATTCTTTTGCACATTTACTGGTTGGGATTCTTTATATGAATTCATTTCACATCACCAGTAATTTGATTATTTTGAAAAATAGTTTGGAAAGGGAAAGAAGGGCTCATTCCTTTGTCTTTCTTTTTGTTAACTTTTAGAATATTCATTTGGGATCCTAACAATCTCCACTTGTGTTCAACCAGTTTTTCTCTTATTTTGGGAGCCAGGTGAGGAGAGATTGGGATGAATGATTTATCAACTTATTACAAATCCATGAATTTTATAGATTCAACATATTTGAATCAGTTGCAGTTATTCCTTTTGATACTCAAATTGCCATGTCTTTGGCCAGCAGAGCCTCCTCCTAATTGGCTTGTATGTGTCTTGGACATTACTGTTAGTTTGAGCCATTAATCTGTGGCAGCAGTTTCTTCTTTAATTTTTTTAGTTGATTTTTAAGACTCCTTTTAATATTAGTTTGCTTTCTAGAGAAAAGGTCCCATATTCTAATATATTATACATTTAAACGTTTTACGCTGAAAATCTAGTATTTTGGGGTTTTTTTCCCCTTTATAATTCACACAGTGGGTGAATCAATGCACTTTTAAATACAAAATATTTTTGTTTCAATATTTTTGCTTCTAGTTTCACACTCACTCTAAGCTCCGTTATCTAGTTAGAAAACAGAACAAAAAATACAAATATTTATATACTTCAGGATCTAATGAGGCTTATTAAGGAATTCCCTAGGTTTTTAAAAAAAATTTTTCTGGTTGTAGGTGGACACAATACCTTTATTTCCTTTATTTATTTCCAAGTGGTGCTGGGATTAAACCCAGTGCCTCACATGCACTAGGCAAGCACTCTACCACTGAGCCACATCCCCATCCCCAATGAATTGCCTAAGTTTGAAAATCATTTTTAACCCAAGTGTGACAGTTTTCTTCCCTTTTGTGTGGGGTACCAGGCATGAAGAATGGACAGCTGCTAAGGCAGAATGTGAGCTGAGAAGGACCAGAGGCCCCACAGGGAGCTGGTTAGGGGTGACCAGAAGGCTGCAGAGTTGGCCAAGGTGTGCCAGGTGGCTGTGAAATCAGCCTCAGTCTCTACAAGCCAAGAGCTGGAGCCTGCCCATCCAGGCCCACCTGAGCCTGATCCAAGTGACTGGGTCACATCCCTGAGGCTGTCTCTAGGACCAGAAGGTATAACCAGAGGGAAACATGGATTTAAATTTCAGGGCATAAAAGAAAGAGTTCACCCTATCCAAAGAGGTAGCTGAAAATGACTTTTTGTAAACATTTGAAGGACATTGTCTCCTATCAAACCATATTCAATGAAATTTTATAAGAGTCTGCATTTTGTTTCTGTCTGTACCCTGTGGAGCACATGTGACTTCAAAGGCAGCTCTGGAGGGTGCAGGGAGAAAAGAGCATGCTTTTATTTCCAGTTTTGGCACAAATCCACTAAACGGTTTTTGATGGCCAGGAAGCAAAACTTATATTCCCTCTCAATTCATTTTGCATTTAATAAATCCACCTGTGTTTTGCTATAGGGAGCATTTCTACCTCTTCAGTCAATACATTTCCATTACTTTGAAGCTTTATTTTGTAGGAAAAAGGCAAGAGGGATGCTGGCAATTTCAAGTGAGGCCTCAAATATCCCTGTTCAGTAAGTGCCCCCTCCCCAACATAAGGAATCTCTTCAGAGTTCAAAACAGTTGTTTCCAAGACCATCAAGACACAGCCCATAGCTTTGCTAGAAGTCTTAAATGTAAAACTGAGTGTCTGTTTTCATTTCAAAGTGTTGAGACCCCTAAGTAATGAGTAAATATTGCTTCAATTTAATACTTGTGCAGATGAGAGAGAGAGAGTGTGCATGCGAAACCCTGAGATTCCAGTCATCATTGAGCTTGCTCTCAAGGATGCCATCTCTCCCTCACCAACATGGGGCTGTTCATTATGTCTTGTTTCTGGGTGATTTCCTTTCTGGTCTGTCTTCACCTGCCTGGCCCAGTCAACCTTCCACACCTGCACTTCAGTGAAGACTGATTGAGCTGTGTGGCTTTTATTTCCTTTGGCCTGTTTATTTCTGATGTTTGTTATTACTCTTTCCAAACTCCAGGCATTCACTTTCTTGTTTGAAATTTGGCCTCTGATGGTGACCCTAAATTTAACCTGTGATCCTAGATTGCATCTTAGATGGTGGAAACAGCTACGAAGGGTGTGGATTGGGTCATTTGGGGAAAATTGAAAATGGGCTATATGTTAATTACATTGTATCAGTAATAAAATTTCCTAAGTGTGATAATTGTGCTATATAAGAAAAAGTCTTTGTTCATAGAATATTCATAGTGAATTATTTACAACTAAATTGACATGATTCTTGTTGCTAACTTCCAGATAGTCCATATATGAATTATGTAAAATATATTACAATGATGGTATTTGTTATTGTATAATAAATAAAAATACATGCACAATATTTCAAATGCAGCATATTGAGTATATTGCGTGTATTTGCATCATATGTGCACATATACACATGCTCCTGTGCATACATAAAGCAAGTCTGGGAATGTTGACTGGTGAATTGAGATGATGGAGGGCATCTTTGTTGTATAATTTCGAAACATTTCTGAAGGTTTGAAAAATTTCAAGCTAAAATGTTGGGAAAAAAATTTTGGAATTAAGGAGGAGACAGTGAACAAAATGTTGAGCTGTTAGATTCAGGTTCATGAGAAATTGGGATTTTATTTCTGTCTGAATAAAGCAAAGTTAAATGATGCAGACTGTTAAAAATTAGTGTTCACAAACAACCTTTGAAGTGAGGGTAATTGAGATAGTCCAGAATTAAGTATTTTTAGAGTGTAGAAAAATCGCTGTTGGATGTCTTACTCTTTTTCTTCTTTTGTTTTCACAATATTAACTCACTCCTCATGTGCATCCCTAGTCCACAGGATTGTTGTAAGAAGGAATGAGATAATATATGTGAAAATACTTTTTAAGCTGTGAAAATGACATCTCTAAGCCTCTTTTTGTTTAGGAAGTATCTTTTGCTGAATAGTAATACCCAGGGTTGTGTTTTATCTCTCTATGGAATGTACACGCATAGGACAAGTTAATTAGTGGCTTTATTAGGAATCATTCCACACATATGTGATTTAGAAAGATAAAGCTGCCTTCATTTAGATGAGATTAATATAGTTTTCCCTACTTCTTTTCGAGAAAAGTGTCTAAACACATGAAACAAATACCATCTTTTTTAGTAATGAAACAAAACTTTGCTGACTTTTTTATGCTTACGTAACCAGTTGCATTTATGGAAAATCTTTCCCCAGAGACTGGAAAAAGAACAAACAAGTACTTTTTACATAAGTCAGTAGAACATTAAATAAAGAAAAGCTTGGAGGTTTTCCTGCTGTGCTATTATCATGTGATAATTTCTTTTTAGGCTTTTCAGTATGTGTTCAGAGCTTTATTGTTAAGCTAAATATGAACTGGAGTCAATGTATGTGGAATACTTGGATAAGGAGAGCAAACATTTTGCTCTTTCTGAGGAAGGCAGGCTAGAGTATCTATAAAATGGTGATGATATGATCCGGATGGGAAGAAAACCAGACAGACAGCATTAGGGGGGCAACTGACATAATCCATCATCTGGAAGTGAATTTCCTTGAGTTTCTGAATTTGACAGGATTATTCAGCTGGTATACGCAGTTCAGGGTGTGGCCTGTGGTGGGCACTGTTTTCATTGGTAATAGTTGTGGGGACCCTAGATCGATCACACTAACACTAGGTTGCTGTCCTTGTCTTTTGGCATAGAGGAAATTATCTTCATATATATATATATATTGAACCCAGGGACACATAACCACTAAGCCATGTCTCCATCCCTTTTATATTTTTTATTTTGAGACAGGGTCTCACTAAGTTCTTAGGGCCTCACTAAGGTTGCTGAGGTTGGCCTTGAACTTGTGGTCCTCCTGCATCAGTCTCCTCAGTGGGTGGAATTATAAACATGTGATATTATTCCCAGTTGATAATTTGATTTTGATACATGTTTATACACTGTGAAACATTCAGCACAAACTAATTAATATATTCATTACCTCACATAATTACATTAGGTAGCATGTTCCTAAACTTTCATACCATACAGAAGAAGATAAGTGGTTTAGTTTACACTAATGGAACTCTGGCCGTAGAAGTATAAATAGTAATTGGTCTCATCATACATGGTAGCATAATGCCTTTGAACTTGTCATGTATTTAGAGATATTTAGATAACGAATGAGTAGTAGTGAATGTTTTCCTTCAAAACATGAGATCTGGCTCATCAACAATTCCAGCATACCTAGGAATAAAAAATGTATTTGGATGTCTTTTATTTTCATGAATCAATGAACTGTTTATCTTAACAACATAATTCACCTTCAGGAGCTGAAACCATTTAAGAAAGTCATATCTCATCCTTCTTGTCGCTATATATTTATTTTTTAAATTTTGTTTTTATATTTTTACAGACTGCATTTTGATTCACTGTACACAAATGGGGTACAACTTTTAATTTCTATAGTTGTGCATAATGTAGATTCATACCATTTGTGAAATCATGTGTACCACCAGCTTACTGTGAAGTTTTAAAGTCCTATGAGAAGTCAAAAGAATGAACACCTGAAAAAAAGCTTTTGAAGACCCTTAAAATAAATAGTAGTCTATAAAAACTGAGGTGAAAAACAACTCATTTTAAGCTCCTTCTTTTTAGAAACATATGATGTACTTTAAAAAAAATACCTTGTCATAACTAATTTGTGTCCATGTTAGAGACTCCTGTAAAATTACTTTTCAAATGGCCTAACTCGAGAGTTTTTCTATAGAACTAATTCAAATTATGTCCATAGAAAGTGTCAAAAGGGCTGAGGATGGAGCTCAGTGGTAGTTTGCCTAGCATGCCCAAGGCCTTGGAGATTAACCCCCCTCCACTGCAAGAAAAGGACAGGGAGGCATGGGAAAGCAGGGAAGGGAAAATGAAAAAAGGAAGGAAAAGGAGAGGGGACAGAAAGGAATGAGTTCTTAAAACAAAAGGGCAAGTGGTACAAATATAGACAAATGACATAAAAGCTCTTAAAAAAGGGTTCACTAAGCTTTAGAATTTTAGTTATATCAACTGGATGATGTTTGACTGTACAGAATAAGTAGCACTTAATAAGCACCCTGGCAGCCTGGACAAAACCAGAGGGGTTGGCTTGAACCTGGGTTGCTAGGGATGGGCGGGGCTTAGTGGAGGGGGAAGGGCCAAGACTGCCCCCCCTGGCAGCATGAGCTCACAAAGCCCTTGGGGCCGGTTCCCTGGCAACCCAACCTACCCTGGCATTCTGTTCTTAGTGATCTCTGCTTGGTCGCACCATTCAGGTTTGGGTTCCTACAGAAAGCCTAGTCTGCAGCCTGTTTTCGCGTGGCTGGGCAGGATGTAGTTGCCAAAGCAGTTTTGGTGCAATGGAGGGGCCAAGGGGCGCCCCTCAGTCTTACTTGGACTTGGGCCTGGAAGATGTATTCAGGGTTGTGCCAGCAGTGTCTGAAGAGATGAGACCAGGCCCTAATCCTCATGGTGCTCCTTGGGAGCTGGTGATATGTGCAGCTATGGGAGTTGTTACTGTTCTCTTGTTTTTCTGGAGAAGTGTTCAGTCTGTTAGAAGCAGGCTTTACCTGAAAAGAGAAAAAAAGCTTGCGCTAAAACTTTCGGAACAAATTGAAGAAAAATGTAAACTACTTGACAAAGTTAGCTTTCTTGAGAAAGAGTACAGAGGCTTAGAGGCATCTTTAAAGGATGCCAATTCTGAGAAGGAATCAAAAGAAGCACAAATTTGGGAGGCACTAAATGAAATGCTGAATAGGTGCATATCTAACATTGGGGATAAAATACTCTTTCTAGAAAAAGAGGTAAAAGAAGAGAAATCTAAGCATTCTCAACAGGATGAATTGATGGCAGAGACATCAGAAAGGATAAAGTCCCTAGAAGATGAGTCCAAATCCCTCACATCACAAATAGCTGAAGCTAAAACAACCTTGAGAGTATTTCAAATGAGTGAAGAAGGACTTAAGGTAGCAATCAAAGAGGCTTTGAGTGAAAATTACCAATTTCAAGCAAGTCAGAACGACCTTTTACAAGAAGCCGAAGTTTGGAAGGATAAAGTGAGTGACCTTAAAAAAGAGAAAATGATATCTGAACATTCCAAGGTACTTGTAGAACAAGTTCTAAGTGATCAAGAAAAGCACATGAAGTCTCTGACTGAACGATTGCTCAAGATGAGTGACTGGGCTCCTGTGCTTAGAGAGAACCTAAGAGATGATGGTCACTTGGAGTTGGAGAGGAAGAGTGAAACAGAAGTTGGTGCTCACGTTTATGATCAGCGAAAAGGAGCTTTGAAGGAATTGGTTCATGCCATTAAGCTAAATGCCTCTTTTGAAACCTTAGAAGAGGAAAGAAAGAAAATGTGTACTTTAGTATCTGAAGTAGGTGAAAGGAACAGAGAGCTTGTAGAACA
>JAJEJO010049947.1:1565960-1801490 GCA_020662805.1 Glaucomys volans | reverse complement strand
AGGGAAAGTGCCGGTTAGCGGAAGAGAAGAGACTTTCCGAAGTAGAGGAAAAGATCAGGCATGCAGCTGAACAGCTGGAGACCTGTAAAAAGCAAGCCCAAGGTCTTGAGGAAGAGTTGGAGAGAACAGATCCTTTTTATCAGCGGCAGATTATTTCCTGTGAGAAAGAAGCACATGATAATGCCTTCGCAGCCTGGGCTGCCGACAGAAACCTCAAGTATTTAAGGCAAGTGAATGCTTGCAAGAGACAAAAGTTAGCCGAATTAGAGTTTAAATTCAAACTTCTAGAAGAAGATCTGTATGCATTTGGTGTTTCTACCCAAGATGATTGTGATAATTCAAATGTACCGGATTCATCTCTCCCTGCTGAAAACCACGCAACTGGCGGCGGCTTTGTTTTTTCACCTCTTGCTCCTATCAGAGGTTCATTCCTTCCAGTGGATCCAGGGAGTCAGTTCATGAGAGGAGGGCCTTTTTTTCCTCCACCTCCTCCAAGAAACATGTATGGAGAAATCAGAGGACCGTTGTTTCCAATGGATCCAAGCAGTCAGTTCATGAGAGGAGGACCTTTTTTGCCTCCATCTCCTCCAAGAAACACGTATGGAGAATCTCGAGACGATTTTCTACCTGGCCCACCACCGCCTCCATTCCCAATGCAAAATGTCCATTCACTGAGTCGTTTTCCTGATTATCTTCCCTGAAGAGCTGTGTTTCCCCCGCTACTGCTACCGCCCATATTCTGAAAGTAGAAGTGAGTTCCCTCCAGGGTTGATTCCACCTTCAAATGAGCCTGCTATTGACCATCCAGAATGACAAGAAACCTGACCATATTTTTGATCTCTCTCCAAAAGTAATTTGACTTATCTCTTAGTTTTAGTTTAAGTAACTGCTTTCGCTTCAGTGATTATACTTTTGCTCCAGTTGGAGCTTAATAAAATTAGAATTTTGAGTATAATATTGTATAAATAAAGATGATTTAAGTATGAATGTTTTGAGTAAATTATTTCCATTTTATTTTATTGTAGATAGTATAACATTTAACTTGATTATTCCACTATTACATAAACAATCATGTGAGTTTTACATTCATAATCTTGCAGTTGGGGATATCTTACACTCCAAAGGCTGTGCCTTTATGCCAAGAAACATATTCAGTATGATTATAGCAAATGTGAAAGTACCTTTATGCTTTATGAAATATTTTAATTGTTCTAAAGTCTTGTTTGGCATTGATGATAATAATAAAATGAGTTTTTCCATTAAAACAATAACTAGAGCATATTAAGTGTAAAGAAGAAAATATGACTGACATATCATTGAACAGGAGATTTCAAATACAATAAAAATTCCAGTTCTTAGAAAACTTTTATTGGAAACCACAATTTAAGCTCACTCCATCCCCATTTTCCCTTATATGTTCTTTATTTTATGCCCATTTTCATAAAATTAAGAATTGCATTCTGCTGTGGTTCACTGATATGGGGAGTGACCTAGTCTTTGTTTTGGTCTCAGGGAGGCTTTAGCTATATATACAATGTTTTAGTTTTTAAAGAGTTTTTAACATGGTACTTGAAAGAATATTTCAAAGAGTTTCGATAAGTTTTGAGGTATGAAATGATAAAGTGGGAACAGAGGTGAGAAGGAGTTAAGTACACTTCAGTGGAACCAGGTATAATATCCATACACATGAATCCATAAATAAGAGGAAAAAAGAGACTTAAAGAAAAAACATAAAGACTAAGGAAAGAGTAGAATTAGGGAGATATACAGCAACAGCTGGAGGAAAAAAATAGCATGAAGTGGGCAGAAAAGGAGGAAGAAAGGGCCTAACAACTGGCAAACTGGTCCCTCCCTCACTGGTGGTTCAACTGTATAAATAGAAGAGTGGCAGCTTAGTGGGAAAGTCCTCAGCAACTCTGTTTCCACAGACAACAGATAGTGCCACTAGAGTGGCAATTGAACCCAGCAATTGACCCCTTTCACCTCAGTGTTCTATATTAGCTATCTTACTGCTGTGCCTCTGTTGATCAACACTCAACATCATCACACCATCAGTTGAAATTCCATGTGAAGTTTTCTCCTGGCCACATTATTTATTTCTGAATCTTATTACGAATTACTTTCCTCATATCAACACTGATATTTGATAGGACCAAATGCAATTGTAAATCGTTACATGTATTGACAGATTCTGCCAATTCCACAAAGCACACCCATTGTAGTGTTCTGAATACCTTCTTCTCTGCTCCCATCTGGTTTTAATTAAGAAAGACTTTCAAAGGAAGAGAAGTTGTCCCTATAGTTAAACTACATAGGTCCTTAATTAAACTATGAATTGAATACTAATCAAGTTTTTTTTTGCTTCAAGTATTTTTAAAGTGTTATATTCACTCAAATTTCTTGTACATAAATTACGGAAAGATTGGAGAAAGAATAATGTATTTAGCTGGGCAGAGACATAATAAATCCTAAAGTTCACTGAACTGGTCTGTAACTCAGCAAACCTTAAAGTTGCTGCATAAGCAATATTTTTATGATTACATTTTATTACTTAAAAGAGAAACTTTGCATCTTACAGGGATTTTTTTTAAATAGTGATAGATTTACTGCTGGCATTTTCCTGCTTCTAAATAGTCATATCTTCTTTTAATGATCTATATTTGAGATCAAGTATCATATTCTCAGCATATTCTATAACACCTAGAAAGTGTCATGCACCAACTAAATGTAGAAATATTTGGTAAAAACATGTGCAATGTTGACAAATGTGAAAGTCTTTTTTTCTATGAAGTAAATTAAATAGCAAACAGTACCTAGGGGTTCAGTTGCAAAGGCAATTCACAAAAATGCTTATTCGTCGATCCTAACACTGTGAGACAGTGAGACAGGATCTCACTGAGTTGCTTAGCACCTCACTTTTGCTGAGGCTGGCTTTGAACTCACAATCCTTCTGTCTCAGCCTCCCAAGCCACTGGGAATACAGGCGTGAGCCACCACGCCCTGCAGAACTTTCATTATTTCTTGAAGCAAGTTATTGTACTGATATATTCCTTGTTGAATCAGTTTTTTCACTGCTGTGACCAAAAGACCTGACAAGAGCAATAACAGGAAGAAAAGTTCATTTTGGGGTGCTCAATTTCATATGTCTCAGTTCATAGAAGGCTGACTCCATTCCTTGGGGCCAGAGGTGAAGCTGAACATCATGGTAGAAAAGTGTGGTGGAGGGAAGTGGTTCAAGATATCACACCAGAAAGAAGAGAGGGAGAGGGAGATAAAAAGAGAGCAAGAGGGAGAGCAAGGCCCTCACTAAAGACATGCCCCCAGGGACCCACCACCTCCTGCCATACCATACCTGCCTACAGTTATTTCCAAGTTAATCCCTATCAGGGAATTAATGCACTGATTAGTTTAAACCTATTGTAACCTGACCATTTTATCTCATAACTTTCTTGAACTGTCTCACAATGAGTTTTTTTGGGGGAAACCAAATATATAAACCATGCAGTGATAAAGTAAATGTATAGAATCCTTTCCTTTTAGTAAAGTGGGAAAGTCAGCAAGTGAAAAGATCAGTTCACAACTTGATATGACAGGGGAGATCAGCAACATCTTTAACTACACTAAAAAGGAGGCTGGTTTTCAACTCTGGGTTGGAGGTACGTATGGTAAGTGCTGAGGACTGGAACTGCTTTTGAAGCTGCTGGCCTTCTGTCAGCAGACTTGTCTCCAGAGGAGCACTAGGGCTAGGAGAGGGGCTAGGTGAAGGGATGTGGTGAGAGGGTTCCTTTATTAATCCTGTCCTTTCCAGCTTAGCACCAACTTCAGATTTCTTTCTCTTCCTTTTTTTTCCTTTTAATGATCTAACATTTCCCTTGTCTGCCTAGTTACTGTTCTAGAAGTTATTTCCTTTGTCCCCCCATTTGTTACTGCATAGCATTAAGCCACCGAGGCTCGTGGCTGCCTGGCTGCTGTATGATTGTAATGCATGCAATTTCAAAAATTGTTTTATTCTTCCATAGGTTTTTTTAACCATTGCGGGTTAGCACAGTTGAACAGTTTTCTTCTATTTTCTAACCCCCTGCCCCCATTTATAGCTGGTATACTCTGTTCTATTTTGCTTTAATGTATTTGTAAATACTTGTTGGAAATGCTTATAAATTGTCAAAATTTTGATGCTTTGATGCCAGTGTTTGCCCAAACATACTGTTTCACTAAGTCTTTAGATTCCACTACCTACTTTTCTGACCTTCCGAGACAGAAGATAGCAGTGTGGTCCAGGGACCCTTGAAAGTCAAAATGATGGACATGCAATTAGAATTAGGAATTGAATCCATGTTGAAATCAACACTCTTTCTATAATAACACTTAAACATAATTTGCATATTTACTCTCATCCTCTTAAAAGTGTACTAAAAAGTGTTCCAGAGTGCACCAAAAAGTGTTCCAGGATATGTATGCTTATGTCAGCTTTTGTTTTAAAACGTTCTCAGTTTAATTTCTAATATGATAAATGTAGATATATGTAACCCACATAAGCAAAGCTTTTCAGGGGTTCTCAATAATTACTAGTACCAAGAGTTCCTGAGACTGAAATGTTTAAGAACTGCTGTTTAAGGATGGCTGCTGAGCTAAAGGTGTCCTTTAGTGATTTCACAGTGTGAATATTCAGTCAGCATGAAATGTGTGTGAGAATATTTTGCTTTAGAAACAAGTGGCAACTTTCTCCCTTCTGAATGTTCTCTATTAATATATGTCATATATCTTGTTGCTTTCTTTAATCAATCTAATTGCTTGGTATTATTCATTGTTGTTGAACCAGTAACAAGAAAAAAAAGAATGGCTTTTAAATCAAGCAAAGAAAGTCTTCTTCAGAGCAGAAATTAATTTTTGACTGTGGTTTAAATAGGTATGTGGTTTTGGTCTTTTAACTAGCATTTAGAAATGCATATTTATTTTATTTTCTTTCAGTTGTGACCTGGATATTTTCAGAGCAACAAAATCAAAGCATATGTGTTATCCACTAAATGTTAAGGAATCAAATTCTCTAAATTCAAATTATTTTATGTCATTTTAGCTGCAATACTGTTTAGATTACATAAATTGTCTTTGAAGGGCCCATACTAGGCTGAGAATTATTGGATGTGTATATGTAAGCATGCATCTTCTCTTCTTTTCTCCCCACACTGATCCATAATTAATCAGCACTGTGTCACTAAACCCTTGAAACCTCAGCACACCTTAACAATAGATCAGTGGTGGCCTTCAAGATAAAAGCCTCTTTTTCCCCATGAGATTCTACCTCGGGACCTGCAGGAATTATAATGATCTAATTCTACCAGAAGTTTTTATTTTAAAATATTTACAAGACTGGAGGTATAGCTCAGTGGTAGAGTGCTATGTGAAGCCCTGGGTTTAGTCCCCAGAACCACAAAAAGAAACAATATATCTATAAACCATTGAGAGCAGAAAGGCAGATGAGCAGTATTTTTGTTACTTGTTTCCTAAAATTGATCCAATATTTCTCCAAGTGGGGGAAATCAAGTTATTGGGGGAAAATTAAACTGTATTTTTTAGTTTTTAATGTTTTGTTGGACTTTTTCATGTCTAGTCTTAAGTGCCCTGGTAATCTGGATAGTTCTAGAGAACCGGAGTGATGTCAGGAGTTTTTAGAGAACCCCAGTTGAACAAAATCAAATGGGGATCTGTCCTGACCTCTGTAAGCTTTTTATTCCTATGACTTCATTTAAAAATTATAAAGCTCTGCAGTGGTGTTAAAATTCCTACTCTGATTACCTTCTAATCAAAATCATGAAATCTAGGCCAGTATTTGACAGTCCTGCCCCTTTAGAAAACACCTGCCTATTGGGCTGGTATGTAGCTCAATGGTAGATTACTTGCCTAGCATGTGTGAGGCGCTGGGTTTGAGCCCCAGCAGTGGGCGGTGGCGGCGGGTGGGAGGGAGAAAGACAATACCTAGATACTGAAATTCTTGCCTTCTCATCCTGACCAATATGGTTTGCTGTTATATTGTTTTTGTTTCTGGAAACAAAATCACAACATCTTTTGCATGGACTGTTGAATAATAGTCCCAACTGTGTTTCCAGAATGTTAAGATTTGGTAGTGTTAAAGCAGATACCCCCAGAGTCAGGCACTTGTTATGCCCTGTCACATAGACTTAAAATTCTTGGCATTGGCATTTCAATCAATTCATGGCATTCCTCTTGATTTGTTTGGGTCATGAGCAGTACTGCTCAAAGACTTGCTTACTTGATTGAATAAGGTCCACAATAATATCCCTTACATGAAGTCAACTGATTAGGGACATTAATCACTTGTAGAAATCACTTTAGGGACATTAATCACTTGTCTTCATAGAAACACTCATAATAGGGATTGATTGGGTAACTGTGGAGACTGACTTTCTTAAGTTCACAAATAAAACTGAGAGTCATAGAGTCCATCATCGGCATGTACTAGTTTGCTTATTGAACTCATGCTTTTTTCCCCTTGTTCTTTGAGGTGCAATCTTACTGGGCTACCCAGTAAAGTCTTGAACTCCTGGGCACAAGTGATCCCCTGCTCCTACTTCTAAGCAGGTTAGACCACATTTATTTCATTGCTGACCATTAGGTTGCAGTAAGCAACTTTTCAGCAATGAGCTGCTTCTCTCCACTCCTACAGAAGCACCAAATATTATGGTACCACTACCTAGGTTTTCAATTTTATTAACAATTATCATCACTTAAAGGATATGCCTTTTAAGTACTTAAAAGCACTTATTCTCTATAAAAGAAACCTCATATTTCATGCACAAAACTCCAATTGGCAGATATAGGTTTATAATAGAAGAAAAAGATTCTAGTTCTGTAAATTATCAAAAATAAAATAAGCATTTCTACTTGCCTTGTTTTAAGGAAATTAGATTATTTTTTCTATTAGGAATCAGGACAGTGGCTCTGATGATCCTTTAAGGTTATAAAACTGCTTACTAGTTAAGTTAAAGTTCCCTCTAAAGATGTTAAGAAGTTGATTTATTTTCCTGTACAATTTAAAGAAATATTTGCAGTATGTGTAGGAGTTATAGGCTGTATTGTAGACACTGGCAATAATATGCAAAAGGCCTTTTTTCCCCTTTTAAAAAATTCCATGTCAGAAGGTAAAAGGAAATCCCCATTATCCCTGAGTGAAAAAGAAAAATTATAGGTGCTTTTATTGATTAATAGAAGCCATTGTAAATGAATTATGTATCTTTAGAACATTCTTGAAGAATTTACATAAACTGAAACAGGGATGAGGTGTTCTCAGAGTTTCTTAGATAAATGAAGCAGTATGACTAATTCACTGCAGAGATTTCATATTTAATTAACTATATAGCTGAACAGTTTCCATTTTGAAATGTGAGAATATACTAAGAGGATATTTAAGGTACATAAAACTAATGGATAAAGGGGAATTTAAAAAAATGTTAGCAGGAGAAAAACAGAGTGGGGAAAATCATAATGTAAGTAAGGGGCAAGACAAAGCTGTAGTACTAGGCTGGGCCTTTCTTCTCTTTAAGCCAGGGGCTTCAAACAATCCTATGCTATACCTGCTGTTATAGTAATATAAACCAAAGCTGTGAAATGCAATTAATAATGTCCCGAACTAATGTAAATCTTTTGCTTGAAGAGTAAATGAGAGAAAAATTTTGGCTGCTTAATCAAGGAGTGCTTTATAATTTCAAGGCATCTTAATAAAATTCATTTAGCCCTACAGCAATTGTGCAACAAGCAAATTATCATAAAAGGAAAAGAACAAAGGTTAACTCCTATAGGGGCCAACAGACATGTTTGGTGCAGCACAGTAATTAATCTTCACATACTTGGAATTTTGTTTGAAAGGCATCAAAAACTCAGATTACTGAAAATCACAAATGTCACCAACAAAAGGAACATTGATTAAAGTCAAAAGTAATTCCCAAAGGACTGCCTTCTTTGAAGGAATTTCAGAATGTTGCTAGCCCAGGTTGGCTACCTTAAATCTCACTGATGGCTCCATTAGAGAATGAGAATGCCCAGTTGGTGCTGTTTTAAAAATGTACTGGGGGAAAAAAACAAAACAAAACAATCTACTATTCCCTAATGTAGATGGATTAGCACCCAGAGAAAGTCTCTTCCCCCAAGAGACTTTCCACAAAGGTTAAGCTTCATTAAATGAGGTGTACTCTTTCATTTTCAGGATGTCTTTTCTTGCAAGGTCTTTAGAGGCAGAAGCTCCACTTGGATTCTAATACGCATTCCTGTGAACTCTCAGCTTCCTGAAAACATACATCTGCCAGGATCTAGGTTCTCCCTTACCAATGACAGGGTTCACTACTTTACAGCCACCAGAATCTCACATACACTATTATGTGTATAAAAAAAACACAGCTACTGCTGCAAGTTTGGCATAAGTGGAATGCATGTTCAAGTACTTTGCATCCTGGCAGTATTTCTTGGACAGACTGGACAAATTGTTGGCCTTTGAATCCAATGCTAAGAGTGCTTCTCCTCATCATAACACTTCTTCAATATTGGCCACCATCATTCTCTGCACATCTTGCAATTCAGTGTTGATGGAGCCTACGTTTCTCTGAGCATGACTGTCAATATAGAGCTTCTTGGTTTTCTGAATGAAAGTATCAAACTCAATAAAGGAATAAGGTCCAGGCACAGTAGGCACCTTCTTCCCATGCTGTTCATCAAATTCTGAGTGCACATCTTCTAGGTAGGAAAAAGCCAACTTCTTAGGAAAGGCAACTTCACACAAAACCAGATAACACACTCCCTGCTCAATAATGTAGTGAAAAGTCATGGCTCCTGCTTCCAAGGTACACCTGGTAGGGGACTGTTCATTCAACTTTTGAAAGAGTTGCTTAGCCTGGCTCTGATACTGTCGAAGGTCCCAACCAGACTGTCCTCCTGCATGGAGGCGGCCAACAGGAGCCCATCTACCACTCGGGCAATCATTGTAAATAACACCATCTTCACTAGCTACAAGGACCCCACACCGGCCAGGGCAGCCTGAGGCATCATCCTCACTTCCTTGGTGGTGGCAGCAGTCACACCTCTACCTCGGTTCCCTAAGACACAACTGAGGTGGCCAGAAACAGCTGGAGAGCATTCCACTACTAGTCCTCAGAATTGGCTTCCCACCGAGAACCACAACTACAGAACATTATTTTTCCAGGAATTTTTATGATTAATAATTTCATAGTTTCATGCAAATATAACTTTTTGTTACCATTTGGTAAATATCCATGAATGGAAGACCATATGTCAAGGTTATGTTCAATAGAAATTGTCAAACTTTTCAAGGTTTCTTTAAAATGTTTTCAGTGCAGCAAAATGTGAGTATGCAAATTGCTTATCATGATTAACAGTGTCATAAAAAAGATTCATTTTTTTCTGAATTGGTCATTTACATATATGTGTACTAGTGTATAATTTGGTTTCAATTTTCATTATGCTAATGATGAATGATGTTTGGCAACTTTAGATGTTACTCCTTTGTTTTCTGCATATTTTTCTTTGGTGAAATCCCTATTTAAATTTTTTCACTATCCCTTTTATTGCAATGCTTGTTTTCTAATTATTGAGTTTTGAAAGGTTTTCAAAAATCTATATTCTAGATGCAGAAACCTTATAGGATACATTTTCAAGTGCAAATAATTTGTCCTAGTACACAGTTTGTATTTTGGGAGTCTTAACAGTTAACATAAGAGCAGAAGTTCTTAATTTAAGTCTAATTCATCAGTGTAGATTTCTATGGACAATTCCTTGAAGCTTATGTAAGAAATCTTTTAATGTTTATGAGATCAGTGAAGATAGCCCATCTTTCAATTCTGATATTGTTCATTTGGCTTTGTTCATTTATGTTTCCCTTGCTTGATCTAACTAGACTTATCAATGTTACTGATCTTTTTAAAGAACTAGCTCTTGTTTACATTGATTTTTTTCTATTATTTTCCTGGTTTAAATTCCATTAATTTCTGCACTTAACTTTTATGATACCCTTCCCTACCTTCACTTTACATTCAATTTACTCTTCTAATTCTTGTTCCCAAAGTAGAAAATTATATTACAGTTTTTAGAACATTCTTCATTTCTCATCCATGCATGTAGTGCAGTACACTTCACTCTGTGCATTGCTTTAGCTGTATTCCACAAATGTTGACATACTGTGTTTTTATTCTCCTACATGGAACATGCTCCCCTTAGACACTGGTTCCTTGAATATTTTCTCTGTGTCTTTGATTTCCTCCTGTTCTGGGTCTGCCTAAGCTCCCTGGTATTTATGTTTTGTTGTTCATGACTAATTTAGTAATAAAAAATTGGCCATTATTTCTTTAATTTCTTCTGCCCTATGAACTCTTCTGTCTCTCTTATTCCAGTTATGTATAGGTTTTCCTGTCCAATATTGTGTCACAATCAATTTTTTCTACTTATTTTTTTTTCACTTTTTTCTTTTTATGTTCCAGTTTGTGTAATTTACATGACCTTATCTTCAGTTTTGTGATTTCTTCAATTGTGGTGAATCTACTGACAAGCCCTTAAGAGCTATTCTTTATCTGTTACTATGTTTTCTTTTATTTCTAGCATTTTCATTTTATTTACCATTTCTTTCTTACCTTCTCCATCTTTCTGTGAAATTACCTATCCAGACTTGCATGTTGTTTATCTTTCCCATGAAAGCCTTTAACATTTCCTGTTTTAAATGCTCTGAGGGATCTGAAATCTCTAACATATTTGAGTCTTGTTCTGATGAGTGCATTTTTCTCTCTGTATTTCTGTCCCTTCCAGGATTAGAAATTTATCCACACATCCTAACTTCCTTTCCCCCAGTTCCAATTAGTCCCTACCAATAGTCTTGAACTGTCTGTGAAACATTCTACCTTAATATAGATACTTTTTTTTCTTTCTGCCCCTTCTGAGGCAGGGTAGCTGAAGCTGGGTCAAGTTTCCTTCTCACAGTCCTGATGGTATCTCATCAGGTAATGTTTTCCCTGCAAACCGCCTTGTCCTCAATAAGGGATACCTACCTGATAGGATTTCCCAGGAACTGCTGCAACTCTTTCTCCAGCCAGGGCCATGGAAGGTGATTTCTTATCCCATCCCAGCTATGTACATACTTTCTGGAGTTCCTGGATAAAAAGGCCCACTCAAGTTTGAAAAGCTCCTGTGGCTGTTGCCCCAGGAGCCTCACATCCTCATGGTAACACACACCTGGCCTTCAGCGCTTCTTCAAAAGTTCTAGTTTAATGTTTCTAAGCCTTTGTGTATGGCATGTGAAAGCTTTCATCTCATTTAAGATGATGCTAGAATCCTATTTCTCCCTGGGCACTTGTCTCTCTTCAGATTTGGGGATGGTTATCTACCCTGTTGTGGGAGGTATAAATAACCCTAGAATGATATTCATAATTCCTGTCCTTCTTGGGCACATACCCTGTATAATGCTGGGGCTAGTGAAATAATGAATTTATCTTGTTTTCCTGTAATGTGATATGTACAAAAGACTTTAAGAAGAGGAGTTTACCTGGGTGGGCCTGATCTAACCACATGATCCCTTTAAACATATATCCAGCTTTCAGAGGCAGAGAAGTAGAACAGAGAAAAGAAACCAACATAATAAATTTCCATGTGGGTGGAGCTGAAGCTAATGGAACACATGATGAGCAATGCCAGTAGCCTGCAAGAATTGAGGGTGACTCCTCACTGACAGCCTGCAAGAGAATAGGGGCCAGTCCTTGAGACTCAGCATTTGGATTCTCCAACAACCCATAGAGAACCATAAGAGCTCAGAAACAGACTCCTCACCCCTGAGTGGAGAATTCAGTCTAGACAGCATCTTAATTTCAGTCTTCTGATACCTTCAGCAGACAACTCACCCACACCTAAAGACATTGTCTTGAATAATTGGGAAACAAAAGTCATTGTTCTTTTTTTTTTTTTTTTCCTTTTGGTACTGGGGATTGAACCCAGGGGCACTCCACCACTGAGCCACATCCCTAGCCCTATTTTGTATTTTATTTAGAGACAGGGTCTCACTGAGTTGCTTAGGGCCTCGCTAAGTTGCCGAGGCTGGCTTTGAACTCCCAATCCTCCTGCCTCTGCCTCCCAAGTGCTGGGATTACAGGCGTGTGCCACCACGCCCTGCTAAAAGTTATTGTTCTTTAATGCATCAAATTTGTGGTTATTTTTTCACATAGCAATAGAAAATTAACATACCTATCTACTTCATTCTCACATGGGTTTACTTAATTTGCTGCCTTGTAGGATTTGTCGTTGTTGTTGTTATTGTTGTTTTATTATGTAAATTTATTTATCTCCATGGTATAGTTTTCCTAATTTCTCTCTCAGAGGATGCATCACTTAGGAATAAAAATGCATTTGATTTACGAGCATTAATTTTATATCCTGCTACTTTACTGAATTCACTTATGAGTTCCAGAAGTTTTCTGGTGGAATTTTTAGGGTCTTCTAAATAGAGAATCACATCATCAGCAAATAGGGATAGTTTGAGCTCTTCTTTTCTTATTCGTATCCCTCTAATTTCTTTGGTCTGTCTAATTGCTCTGGCTAGAGTTTCAAGGACGATGTTGAATAGAAGTGGAGAAAGAGGGCATCCCTGCCTTGTTCCAGTTCTCAGAGAGAATGTTTTCAATTTTTCTCCATTTAGAATGATGTTAGCTGTGGGCTTAGCATAGATAGCCTTTACAATGTTAAGGAACATTTCTACTATCCCTATTTTTTCTAGTGTTTTGAGCATGAAGAGGTGCTGTATTTTATCAAATGCTTTTTCTGCATCTATTGAAATAATCATGTGGTTCTTGACTTTAAGTATGTTGATGTGGTGAATTACATTTATTGATTTCTGGATGTTGAACCAACCTTGCATCCCCAGGATAAAACCCACTTGATCATGGTGCACTATCTTTTTAATAAGATTTTGTATGCAATTTGCTAAAATTTTGTTAAGAATTTTTGCATCTATGTTCCTTAGGGATATTGGTCTGAAATTTTCTTTCCTTGATGTGTCCTTCTCTGGTTTTGGTATCAGGGTGATATTAGCTTCATAGAATGAGTTTGGAAAGGTTCCCTCCTCTTCTATTTCATGACATACTTTGAGGAGTACTGGAATGAGCTCTTCTTTGAAGGTCTTATAGAACTCAGCTGTGAATCCATCTGGTCCTGGACTTTTCTTTGTTGGTAGGCTTTGGATGACTTCTTCTATTTCATTGCTTGAAATTGATCTATTTAAGTTGTGTATGTCCTCCAGATTTAGTTTGTGTGGCTCATATGCCTCTAGGAACCTGTTGATGACTTCCAGGTTTTCTATTTTGTTGGAGTATAAATTTTCAAAATAGCTTCTAATTATGTTTTATATTTCATTAGAGTCTGTTGTGGTATCCTTTTTCATCACGAATTTTAGTAATTTGAGTTTTCTCTCTCCTTCTCTTCATTAGTGTGGCTAAGGGTTTATCAATTTTGTTTATTTTTTCAAAGAACCAACTTTTTGTTTGTCAATTTTTTGAATTGTTTCTTTTGTTTCAATTTCATTGATTTCCACTCTGGTTTTAATTATTTCCTGTCTTCTACTTTTGGTGATGTACTGTTCTTCTTTATCTAGGGCTTTAAGTTGTAATACAAGGGCATTTGTTTGTTTACTTTTCATTCTTTTATTGAATGCGTTCCATGCAATGAATTTTCCTCTTAGCACTGCTTTCATAGTATCCCAGAGATTTTGATATGTTGTATCATTGTTCTCATTGATCTCTAAGAATTTTTCTATTTCCCCCCTGATATCTTCTGTTATCTATGCATCATTCAACAGCATATTATTTAATCTCCAGGTGTTGGAGTAGTTTCTGGTTTTTATTTTATCATTTATCAAATTAGATATCATTATCTAATTTCATTCCATTATGGTCTGATAGAATACAAGGTAGTATCTCTATCGTTTTGTATTTGCTAAGAGCTTTGTGGCATAACATATGGTCTATTTTAGAAAAGGAGCCATGTGCTGCTGAGAAGTAAGTGTATTCACTTCTTGATGGATGAAATATTCTATATATGTCTGTTAAGTCTAAATTAGCGATTGTGTTATTGAGTTCTATAGTTTCTTTGTTTAGTTTTTGCTTGGAAGATCTGTCCAATGGTGAGAGGGGTGTGTTAAAGTCACCCAGTATTATTGTGCTGTGGTCTATTTGGTTCCAGGAGTTGAGAAGGATTTGTCTGACCTACATGGATGCGCTGTTGTTTGGGACATAAATATTTATGATTGTTATGTCTTGCTGATTTATGCTTCTCTTAAGGAGAATGAAATGTCCTTCACTATCCCATCTAACTAATTTTGGCTTGAAGTCCACTTTATCTGATATGAGGATGGAAACCCCCGCTTTTTTACTGAGTTCGTGTGCGTGGTATGTTTTTCCCCATCCTTTTACCTTCAATCTGTGGGTATCTTTTTCTATGAGATGCGTCTCTTGGAGGCAGCATATTGTTGGGTCTTTCTTTTTAATCCAATCTACCAGTCTATGTATTTTGACTGATGAGTTCAGGCCATTAACATTCAGGGTTATTATTGAGATATGATTTGTATTCCCAATCATTATGGCTTATTTTTGTTTTTTAACTTGACTTGGTTTCTCCTTTATTTGGCTATTCCTTTAGGGTAGTTCCTCCCTATGCTGGTTTACATTTTTGATCTTCATTTCTTCCTCATGGAATATTTTGCTGAGAATGTTCTGTAGTGCTGGCTTTCTATTTGTAAATTCTTTTAGCTTTTGTTTATCGTGGAAGGATTTTATTTCATCTTCAAATCTGAAGGTGAGTTTTGCTGGGTATAAGATTCTTGGTTGGCATACATTTTCTTTCAGGGCTTGGAATACATTGTTCCAGGCCCTTCTTGTTTTTAGGGTCTGTGTTGAGAAATCTGCTAAGAACCCTATTGGTTTCCCCCTGAATGTAATCTGATTTTTTTCTCTCACAGTCTTTAAAATTCTATCTTTATTTTGTATGTTAGGTACTTTCATTATAAAATGCCTTAGTGTTGACCTGTTGTGGTTTTGAACATTTGGTGTCCTGTAAGCCTCTTGTATTTGATTTTCCATTTCATTCTTCAGATGTGGGAAATTTTCTGACATTATTTCATTGAATAGATTATTCGTTCCTTTGGTTTGTATCTCTGTGCCTTCCTCAATCCCAATAATTCTTAAATTTGGTCTTGTCATGATATCCCATAATTCTTGTAGGCTTTGTTCATGAATTCTTACCATCTTCTCTGTTTGGTCAACTTTGTTTTCATATTAAATATTTTGCCTTCAATGTCTGATATTCTGTCCTCCAGGTGATCTAGCCTGCTGCTAATGCTGTCTATTAAGTTTTTAATTTCGTTTATTTTTTCCTTCATTTCAAGGATTTCTGTTTGGTTTGTTTTCAACATCTCTATCTCTTTATTGAAATGATCTTCTGCTTTCTGCATCTGTTCTTTAAACTGTTGAGTGTGTGCGATCATTCATTTCCTGCATTTTCTCTCTCATCTCATCGTTTGCTTCTCTGATCATTTTAATTATGTAATTCTGAATTCCCTTTCTGACATTTCTTCTACGATGTTATCACTGGATTCTGTTGATGAAGTTTCTAGGTTTGTTTGAGACACTTTCTTCCCCTGTCTTCTCATGTTGTTCATGTATCTTCCCTTCTATCCATGAGATTCTGAGGTAAAACAGCTTCACCCCTTAAAACAAGTGGCATCCCTACAGGTTTCCAATTTCTCACCTCCTAGTCTTCAGTAGCACTAGACTGCAGGCTGGGGCCAGGCTGGACTAAGACTTGGCCTCTGGGCTTGGCCTCCCAGCGTGGGAGCCTCCAGTGGGCACTCTGTGCTGACTTCCCCCACACTGAAGTCTCCCACTTCTACACTGTGCCTGCTGCCCCCTCAGAGGTCTCATGGGAGCACTCTGGGCCTACATTTCAGGTGGGGAACTCTCACCCATGTGCGTTGGGCTGAGCCTGATGTCTGTCTCTGTGTCCACCTCCCCGGACCTGGAATTCTTGCAGACTTGGCTGAGCTGAATGCAGGCCTCTGGGCTGGGCCCCCAGGAGAGGACGACCCAAGTGTCTTCTCCTCAGTGTCCACTTCCTGGGCTGAAGACTATCGCCTCTGGGCTGTACCCGTAGCCCTGTGGAGGACCCACGGGAGCGCTCTGGGCCGACAACCCTAGTGGTGAACTCTCAGCCGTCTGTGCACTGGGCTGCACCTGATGTCTGTCGCTGGGTCTGCCTCCCCCGACCTGTTTTCCTGATTCTTTACCTTGAAAGTGTATACTAAGTCTATATTTTCTATTCTCTAGAGCACCTCTCCACCATTCCATACTCTATAATTCCAAATCAGATGTTGGAGACTGTCTGCATGTTGGAGGCTGGACTCCTCCCCTGTTGGCCTTTAGGAGTATTACTAAAGGCCATACTCCTAAATTGTGAGACTGAGGGCTGCATCACTGTGACAAAGCTCAGCCTAGCCCCCCCCCAACCCCCCGCGCCCCAGCCTGCTGCCTTCAAGACCATTTCTCAACAAAAATGTCTGGGTGAAGCCAAATGATCACTTGAGGTCTCTAAGTCTCCAATTTTTCATTCCTAACCTGAATGACCACTAGAAGGCTCCCTGAGATAAACCTGATCTTCAACCCATGTTCAGAATACAAAACCGCTTACTTGGGGAAAAATGTTTAAAATTATAATTTGTAACAGTGAAAACCTGTGAAGGTAAGAACCAATGAGGCCGGGGCATCCAGGAATTATGATGGCTAGAAATAAAGCATAAGAGTGTCTTAAATCTGTGAGCCTCCACTGCTCACGTAAAGAGCAGAGAAAATTGTGCTGTTCAGTCCTCCTTCTTCCATTTCTGTTGTTGAAGTCTGTGGAAATAACCTGTGAACAGTCTCCAGCACTCTTAATTTCATCTTGGTGAAATCTATGATTGGCATTAGAAACCAGAATTTATAAAGTTAGGGATGATGAGAAATTGAAAATTCAGAACTAATTAACCATTAAACTTTGTCCAAATATACAAGGAAAGTAAATAAGATTTGCATATCACTCTTCCTTATTCTGCATTGTTCTATAATCCTTTTCAATTTCTGTTTAGATCTATATAGTAAGAAGGGTAGTAAAGCAGTTTCATTATTATTTAGTCCCACATTTTATTAATTCTATGTAGAATTCAGTATAAACTTGAGAAATAAATGTTCATCATGTGAAAGTAGATGTGGTTTAATATCCATGTGCAATTTTTTCTCTAAATTCCCAGCTCAAGGGTTTCATGAGTAGGTGTTCTCTCTCAGGATTTTTCACTCTTGGTTGTGAACTTACTGATAAAATCTAAATATGACTTAATATAAAGAGCTGTACATTTTATTCAGAGTTGAAAATATATCTAATTTTTTGCTTTTATTAAATTATTCTTTAGGTAAAAAAATATATGGTTCTATAAATTTTCTTTTTTTCTTTCTTTTTTTTTTTTTGTTTTTTGCAGTGATGGGGATTGAACCCATGGCCTTGTGCTTGCAAGGCAGGCACTCTACCAACTGAGCTATAGTCTCAGCCCCTGGTTCTATAAATTTTAAGACACAATAGCAATCTGTAAGACAAATTTTCTCTGAAAAAATTGTTTATTCTTAAACAATTTTCAAAGATGTAGACAGAGTCACAAAAGCTAAAAAGATTGTTAATGTGGAACATAATTTAACACTTTATTCCCATCTTTTTTTTCTAGTAGTAGACTAATGAGCATATAAATATTCGCATTAAAAATCTTGTGATATCCATGTGTTTGTGTTGTTTAGGTGTATAATCCATCATATCCTTTCATCTTAAAAAAACTCCACTGTCAACTATTCATACCACTGAATAATTCCAAAATATCATAATTACCTTTCTACCACAATCAATGAAATATAAAAATAATGTTCACAAAATATAAAATTGAATCCAATTTCATGTATATAAAATAAATCATCTCATATTAACTGTATCTATCTATATTTAAAACCTAGTGTCTTGCCTCATGCTTTATAGTGTACCTGCTCCAAACCTTTTTTGTAAAGGTCCAATTTCAAAACTGAGAATAAAGCTATAGTACTAAAAAATTTTTTTCAAAAGGCCAAATTTTTTCTCTGATAAGTAGATGATGATACATAATGAGTGTATTGGGGTGGGGAGTAAGAGAAGAATTTAGGAACTTTAGATTAGGTAGAGGGAAATGAGAGGGAAGAGGGGGCAAGGGTATGAAAGATGGTGGAATGAGGCAGACATTATTCCTTACGTACATGTATGATTACACAAATGGTATGAATCTGCACTGTGCACAACCATAAAAACAAAATCTGTACCACATTTGTGTATAACAAATCAAAATGCAGTTTATAAAAAATTTTAAAAAACAAAAAATAAATAAATAAATTCAAAATACCAGAGACTGAAAAAATAAAACTGATGTGCTCATTTTCACACTTCAATTAAAATCAGAGAATTCAGACTTACTTAAACTCTGAGATGATCCACCTTCCTGTTCAATGCACTAGAGAAGAAGATTTACGAATTGGACAAAATGCTTGCATTTTTATTTTCATTAATACTTTTTCTTTTCTCAATTTTGATTTGATATTTTTAGATATACATGACAGTAGAGACAATTTTGACATATTTATACAAACATGGAGTATAACTTATTCTAATAAGATCCCAGTCTTGTGGATGTACATGGTGTGGAGATTTAAAATCACATTAATGTTTATTGCAGCTCACTTCACAATAGCTAAACTATGGAAGCAAACTAGGTGCCCTTCAATAGATGTATGGGTAAAGAAAATATTATATATATATATGTGTGTGTACATATATATATGATGTAATATTACTCAGCCATAAAGATAAATGACTTTATGATATTTGCCAGGAAATGTATGGATCTGGATACTATCATACTAAATGAAATAAACCAATCCCATAAAACCAAAGGCTGAATGTTCTGTCTGACACGTGGATGCTTACACACAACAAGAGGGCAGGGATAGATGCTCAATGCATGCTTTTTAACTACTAATCATAAGGGGAATGAGATTCCATGAGATTGCACAGGACAAGAGTTTGGGAAAAATCCTTAAATTACACTTTCCCATGATTCTAAACTTATTATTATTTGTTTCTTGATCCGTGCTCCATTCATTTCTTTTGACTTTTAAAATATAGAAAAAGGAAATTCTATTCCTAATCACTGGAATCCTTAAGAGATCTTTTATTGTTTGCTCTTTAATCCAAAATAAAATTTAAAAAATCAAACTCTACAACATAAATCTTGCAATTGTGTATAATCAGGTGAGATTAGGAAAACTTTATGCAGGAATTTCACCCAGTTGCTGGTGTTTGATTTCAGAACTCCCAAATACTAGCTGACTAACTAATCCTAATACTGGATAACATCCCTGTGTTCATCTATTGATTGAAAGAAATGTCAAAATGATAAAAACCATCAAGTCTTTTTGACTCCATTGACATGTTAAAAATTCCATAAACCTAAAATTCACAAACAAAAATTGTCCTTACTTTAAGGACACCAGATATTACCATTTTTATGATTGTTCAGTTTCCAGAATAGCTCTGAATTCATGTCAGAGGCTGTAAATGTTCCAATTTTATGTCTTAAAAAAGGAAGACTGCCAAAAATCTACTTTTTCAAATAAATTTCCTCTCTTATAAACTTGTTTTATCTAAACTTTCCATATTAGCGAGCAGCCATATATAACTTGAAAGGTAAAGAATAATACGTCAAATGATCAAATAAAATTGGTATTCATAATTATTGTGAAACTATATTTGGTACCAATAACTAAATTTTTAAATTTTATTTTATGAAGACAACGTGGCTATGAGGTGATTAGTCATTTGTGAAACATGACTGCTTGGAAGGATTTTTATGGAGCTTGGAATTTACAGTAAGTGGAACCTAGTCATCCTTACGTTCTTTTAGAGTGAACAGTGATAAATCTCAATGTGTATGTGCTATCTCAATGGGATGGTCCACTCTTTGGAGGTAGAGAATGAAATCCTTTGTGTATTTAAATATGCATCCTTCCACTTGTTATGAATTAACTTGATTTAAAGATATTTGCTTCCTTCTTGATTTTTATTTTTATCTCTAACTCTAATTCATGGTATTCAACCATGAAGAAAACAACATGGCTCAAATAGTTATATCTTATTGTCAAAATAACTAAAGGAGTAGTAAGGCAGGACTGCATTGTACTGAATAGAATATGGAATGAAAAATAAAAGGTAAGTTGAGTAAACTTGAAAAGGAAATAAGAACAAATCTGTAAAAAAGTAGCATGTTTTGTTTGAATACACTTATATGCCCCTCACACATTTACCTTTAAGTTGGAATTCTTAGAATAATATTTTCCTAAAAAACAAATAGCCCTGTCTATTGGCATTCTTGGTACTATACTATGAAGAATTTTTCATTTTGACCATTCTCATAATTAGTCTACATGGCAACCTGGGAGAGGGAAGAAACTGCTCATTAATGCTAGTACCTCAGACTTATGAAAATGGGTTCCTTTAAAGAATTCAAAGCAAAGGATGATATAAACCTCCTAGACTGGAAGAAGAATTAAACAACATTCAATAAAGGGCAGACTTTCTGTCTCTCTCTCTCTCTCTCTCTCTCTCTCTCTCTGCCATGGAGTAGTCTTAAAAACAAATATATATACATAATATAAGCAACGAACTTTTCAATCTGGGACCCCATATAGGTAAGTAAGTTTCTGATCGACATAAAATAGAGCCATATAGACGAAGATTATGTAAGCAGCTAGAGGAGAGAAGAAAAATCTACCTTCTGGAACTTATCATTGTTATAATTCTTTTACATTTGTTGCTGATTTTAAGAATCACACCTATTAAAATTCAAGCTGAAAAGTGTGAAAATGTTTGTGTCAAGTATTTCCAAATTCAAAATCAGAAATCAGAATACAAGCTTTGGCAAACATGCTAATTTGTAGGCTTCAGAAAAAGTATTCAAATATATTAATTTGTTGGTATAAATTTAATATATTGCCTTTACTAGATATTTTTCAGTTGCAAAACCAAAAATATTAACCTGTTGGTTTGTTTTTCCAAACATGTTAGAATGTTAACAGTATATTTCTCTAGCTCAATTCTGGAGTCTTCTCCAGAATCAAGACAATACAATTTTACTATTTTCCATGGAACAGTGCAATAATACAGTCACCAGTCAGGAATTAATATTTAAAATCCTAAATAAGTACCATAAATGTTCTTCCAAAAGCTAATTTTCAAGCTATTATTCAAAATATATACATTTTCTCCTTTCTTCTCCTATTGTGTTTCAAGGTTTTAAATTTGATATATGTATAACTGATTCTAATCATTTGAATAAAGGAAATGTTCCTCAGGCCCTGTTTTCTTTCCAAGACAAGGCATATCCAGTGACAGAGCTTACTCTTCATCATCTCATGTTACAGATATCTGCCCTTTAGTTTGTAAAACCACATTCATTAATTCCCAATATTCTATACCGAGACAAGAGCTGTGAATGCTGTTAGCATATATAATTTTTTCCCAAATATTTCCTTTCCTATACTTTGCTGAGATTATTCCAGAACATGGTGACAAAAAGGGGTATTAAAATTGTAATAAAAAAATTTGGTCCTAATTTCAAAACTATGATTCTTTTAGGGAGAAAAATCTGTTCATATATCTGGATTACACTTTGCTCACTATTAACATAAAAGAACAAGTCTAGATAAACAGACCAATTACATAATGTATGGCTCTATTCTTCTTTGGAAGGATCCTGGGTTTATCAAAATTATTCTGTATTTCAGAAGGGCAAAAAAGTTAGGAACCAGGTTTTCAAAATCCAGTTTCATTATTTATTACTTATGTGCTCTTTGATACATTATTGACTTTCTGATGTGTTAAATGAAAATACTTTCAAATATCTTATATACCTGTTTTATATTTTATGTGATGAACTGTAGCTCAAGGCTAAATTAATATTAATTTCTTTATCACTTTATTAAATGTTCAATTTACTTTTCATGCTCTCTAGAATCTTTCAGTGACTGATTTTCAGGCACATACTAAACTAGGCACTAATTTTTTTTAACACTCAGATAATTATCTGTATTTTGAACTCCATTAGGTGTTAGCTATATATTTCTGATGTTCATTTCCACATTCTGTTACAATGACTGATCTAGTTTCATATTTTCTCCTTCAAATTTTAAATTCTCTGACAGCGGTAGTAACCTCATGTGATTCATCTTTATATACAACAAAATGTATTTGTTACTTTATTGCATATGATAGAAACCACATAAATACTTGAAAAAATAAATAAGTTCACACTATGGTAATAACCAGCACCAAAGTCTCATCACTGTGAGGCAGTTTTCTTCTTCTCATTGTGTTTTTTTAATTGACCTTCTATAGAAAACTTACCTCGGTAATATTGGAAAACATCATAAATCAACTTACAAGTAAATTTGTCAATATAACATTTGAGAGTCTATTTTAGAATTCATTTTCAAAAGTCAATTTACATAAACTTTTTATTATTTTAAAATTATTGGTGAATAATAACTACACTGAACAGTAGATTTCATTAGGGAAAACTAATACATGCACATAATTTGATCAATTTTGATCAATTTCATAGCCTAGTATTATCTCAAGATTTAGTATATCATGAAAAGATTTAAGAAATGAAATGTCATTCAAAAATATATTCTCATACCCAATATATAATACACTGTAAAACCTAGTAGAAAAAAAGAGCAGTGTTTATTATCTTCCTATAGTAATAATAATGTGGTTAATTTTTGCTTTCTCCAAGGGAATAACCATATTGGTACATTATCTTTGTGCAATTTTATCAAGCACTGTAAAATTGAATTAAGATTGGTCTAAAGATGCCTCCTTCAATAACAAACAAAAACCTAACAATATATAAAAAACTGCTACCCGAACTTGATAGTCATGTAACCAGTAACCAGATATTAACCAATCACAGCAGATGAATTTTCAACTATTAATGGGCTGAAAGCTGCCAAAACATATCCAATTTGGCATTTGCCAAATTGTAGCAAATCCAGTTAAGTCTGCATATCATTTTGGCTCCTCTGCCTGTAGCTGTGACCTGCACCTGTGGGCAGGAGTTCTTGGAGCTGCTTTTGGTCTACAGTGTTGACCAGCTCATGAGCCTCTTTTTTTCCACTTCAGTTTAATTCTGTTAAATAAGTGTGTGCAAGTTTTTTGTTTTAACATTTCTCTGACACACTTTCCTGCTATATGTAACTAGGATAATTTGGGCACTTAGTTTTAGTGTTGCTTGAGAATGGGAAGTGATAATTCATGAAAATGTTTGCCGAGTGTTCTGCAAAGAGTAAGAGCACAATGGCAGCTAAATCGTATTAAGAGGACAGAAACCAAAAGGCTTGTTTCAATCCATTATCCCAAACATAACTATTTCCAGAATTGCTTGGTAACTGTGCTGTATCATGATTCATGGCATTAAGATTAAAAAAAGAGAGAGAGAGAAAGAAAGAAACTCATCATTCTTACCTTCAAGCAATATTTATTGTAGGGTTTAGAAAAAAATGCAACACAGATACACATGAATAATTGTGAAAATCCATTGAAGGAAGGGAGATGATTGATGGAAAAGTGAGTTGGTTGAGTGAGAAAGTACAAGAAGGATTTAATTATACCAGATTGGAATTTGGGGATATCAGTATAAAAAGATTGAAGAAAAACAACAAAACTAAAATGACTTGAGTTTGAGGCCTGGCTAATATTAAAATCCTTACTATAAAATGAAAATATCTGCAGTAAAAGATAATTTTGTGAGGGTGATAGACACTATGAATTACTAATGATCACAGTGTAATAAGTGTGGTATTGAGTTAAATTGATTTCATAAGTATTGTTATGAATGTTGTTTAAGACTAATAAAATGGGTCATAACTTTGTCCTACATAATAAAAACAGGCAGAATAAGTGAGCGAAACAGCACTGCATATAAATCCGTTGCACTGAATGAGGGGTTTTAATTATAAAGGAGGCAGAGAGCTAGTAAGAATGTATGAATAACTCTCTTGGTTCTGATCTTGAAAAGAGTTGCTGAAGCTGCAGAAGTCCCCAAATCCGCACTTGGAAGATACTTGGGTTTCAATTAAAATATAATCCATGCATGGGCTGTGCTGTCAATTCATGAATCCTAGACAACAGAATTTAACAATAGGAAAAGGATTATGACATCAAATTAATTCTGAAGAATGTGTATTGTAAGAAGACATGACATTGAAATAAGGCCACAGGCATACAGAAGTTCTTGGTTGGATTTAACATTTTTGTCCTTTAAATCACTTCAAGTTTATATTTGTATAAGCAAGGGCAAAAGCAAACTATAAGACTTAGAATGGTTGTCCAGAAATAAGTTATTTTGTAGTCCAAAGTGTGTTGAACATTTAGGCTAGCACTGATATAGTTATAGAACCTTATACACATCTGAAGAGACATGCTATGTTTATCATATCATAAATTCTTTTTATTGAGGGCTAGTTATTTCTTATACTTTAATGGGCCCTTAATTTCTTCATTTAAGAACAAAAGGGTCGGGCTAGCCGTTGTGGCTCAGTGGTAGAGTGCCTGCCTTGCATGTGTGAGGCACTGGGTTTGATTCTCAGCACACATATAAATAAATAAAATAAAGGTATTGTGTCTATCTGCACCTAAAATTACTTTTTTTAAAAAAAGAAAAAAAACAAAAGCTTTTACTTTTCAACTAATTTTTTTTCTTGCTTAGAGAAATAACTTGAAATCTCCCTGAAGATGTTACTGTGTGCTACATTAAAGTTGATGTTGTTGTTCATAAATCACTCAGTCATACTGGGTCAACATGTATGGGTACAGAAATCAGAAAATTGCTGTTCAAAAACTAAAAATGTATATTTTAAGTTTCAGACCCTGCGCTTAACGGCAGCATGGTGGCCTGGCCTCTGTCTTTACTGCTCTCTTGGACATGTAACAAAGGAGTCCTGCCCCTACCGCTGTCCCATTCCTCCTGTGGCCCCAGGAGGTAAAGAAAGTCAGTGTTGCAGCCGGGCTGCGCTTCTACGCTGCTCTGGGAAGCCCCCTGGGGACGCGAATACCGAAGGGAAGGGATCCGAGGGCGGGGCACGTCCGTGAGAGGAGGGGGAGCGCGGCGGGGGGGGGGGGGGGGGCAAAGAGACAGGACTGGGGCAGGCTCCTGAGAGGGTCCTGGTAAGGGGTGGTAGTTGGGGAGAGCCCGGGAAGCAGCTTGAAGTTTCTCCATCAAAGCCCACGCTGAAGGCGCCTGAAGAGGTTCCTGGAAGAGGGTGTTCCCCCTTTGGTGGGTGCGGGGGTCTTAACTGGAGGAGGTTTTGGGGGGTCACCTTTCGGAGGACGCCGCTAACCGGCCTAACCGGGCCCAGGTGAGAGGCAGGTATCTCCGGGCAAGGCTCCCAGTTCTGAGTAGTGCTCTTTAGCGGTGCTTGGGGCAGAATGGTAGAGGGGAGGACTTTGGGGAGAATTTCCCTTTGTGGAGTTTGCAGTTCCGGTGGGAGGCAGAGCTCCCCCAGCGAGATTGAGAAACGTCTTGGAGTCCAGAGACACCACTGAGAGAGAGACTAGTAGGTAGGAGCCAGACCTAGTGGATTCTCCTGCTCTGGAGGCCAGAGCTAAAAATTGGAACTGACAGCAGATGACCAAGATTTCCTGTAACTGATAATGTTAGAAATCAGCTCTGTAAAGTGCTTCAGCATTCACTCCTTAAAAACAAATAGGATGCAAGTTCTTCAATCCCAGACTATGAAAACAGTACTTGGAAAACCGAAAACTACCTAAATGATTATCTTTGGTTGAGCCATGTTCTTAGTGAGCGGAAGCCTTGGCCAGGGTCTGCTGTTGACTCTGGAGGAGCACATAGCCCACCTGCTATGGACGAGAAGTGCCACTATTACCATGGGCAATTCCTGTATCTGCCAAGATGACAGTGGAGAAGACAGTGTTGACACCCACCAGCAACAAGCCGAGAACAGTGCAGTCCCCACTGCGGACACAAGGAGCCAAACCCGGGGCACTGTTCGGCCTCCAAGGAGGGGCCGAGGAGCACATGAGCCAAGGAGAAAAAAACAAAATGTAAATGGGCTAGTGCTGGACACACTAGCAGTAATAAGGACCCTTGTAGATAATGATCAGGAACCTCTTTATTCAAGGATTAGATTACATGAAATGGCAGAAACAGATGAAGGATGGTTGGACCTTGTCTAGTCTTTAATTAGAGTTATTCTTTTGGAAGATCCATTGGGATCAGCTGTTATAACATTGTTACTAGATGAATGTCCATTATCCACTAAAGATACACTCCAGAAATTGACTGAAATTGTCAATTTAAATGGAGAAGTAGCTTGCCAGGCCATCCTGCCAAACACAGGAATTTATCTGCGGTCCTAGGCTGCTTGGTAGAGAAGCTAACAGGTCCTGCAAGCATTGGTTTACTTAGTCCAGGAATACTGGAATATTTGTTACAGTGTCTGAAGTTGCAGTCCCACCCTACAGTCATGCTATTTGCACTCATCGCAATGGAAAAGTTTGCACAGACAAGTGAAAATATATTGACTATCTCTGAATCCAGTATTAGTGACTGGCTTATCACATTGGAGTCCTGGGCTGATGATCCTGATTATCTGAAATTCAATTTGGTTAATGTGCCCAGTGGAGCTTAGACAATCTCTTTTTAAAAGAAGGTAGATAGCTGACCTATGAGAAAGTGGACTTGAGTAGCATTAGGGACATGCTGAATAGCAATGACATCAGTGAGTACCTGAAGATCTCACCTCATGGCTTGGAGGCTCACTGTGATGCCTCCTCTTTTGAAAGTGTGTGTTGCACCTTTTGTGTGGATGCCGAGGTGTGGTACTATGAAGTAACAGTGGTCAACTTTGGTGCCATGCAGATTGGCTGGGCCACTCGAGACAGCAAATTTCTCAATCACGAAGGCTTTGGCATTGGGGACGATGAATACTCCTGTTCATACGATGGCTGTAGGCAGCTGATTTGGTACAATGCCAGAAGTAAGCCACATGTCCACCCAGGCTGGAAAGAAGGAGACACACTAGGATTTCTGTTAGACTTGAATGAAAAGCAAATGATCTTTTTTTAAATGGCAACCAGCTGCCTCCTGAGAAGCAAGTCTTTTCATCTACCATATCTGGATTTTTTGCTGCAGCTAGTTTCATGTCATATCAGCAATGTGAGTTCAATTTTGGACCAAACCTTTCAAATACCCACCATCTATGAAATTTAGCACTTTTAATGACTACTCCTTCCTAACAGCTGAAGAAAAAATCATTTTGCCAAGGCACAGGCGTCTTGCTCTCTTGAAGCAAGTCAGTATCTGAGAAAACTGCTGTTCCCTTTGCTATGATGAAGTAGCAGATACTCAGTTGAAGCCATGTGGACACAGAGACCTGTGCATGGATTGTGCCTTGCAACTGGAGACCTGCCCATTGTGTCATAAAGAAATAGTGTCTAGAGTCAGACAGATTTCTCATATTTCACGACATATGCAAAGAGACATCATGGGCTTCTTTCTACTCGATTCCAGCCAATGTTGAAGAGAAAAACAAAGAAAAATATCTCTAATCAATTGTACACACATTGAAACTTACAGCCATGGCCAGATTTTATGCTAAAATGGTAGTTTATCAAAGACAAAATTCTCTTAGACTCTAATCCAACTTGCCAACCCTAAGAAATTCCTTTTAAAACCAAGGAAAGCTGATAATAGTAGCCAAGCCTGTGGTTCATCCATGAAAAACAATAGGAGACAACGCTCTCCTGAGTGGTGAAGCCACACCAGAATTCTCCATGTTGTGTTCATGTAATTGTTCAACACAGGATGTTTTTGTGTCATAGTCAAAGTTTTTATTTTGGGGAGGAGTCATTATGGGGAACTAAATGACAGCCTTTCTGGATTATGCATAACTTCAGTGATCAGAGAGTCACTGGTGTATTAAGTGTGGATATTGCACTGCAAGACTTGAATCTATAAAATTAGAATCACACAGGTCATTACTATAAGCAGCATGGTGGACCCAAAAGAAGGTACACAGACTGTAGAAAAAAACCTAAATATTTTTTATATATTTCAGTGATTCCAGAGAACATTCTAGTTTTTTTTTTACTGCAGAAAATAAGTGGTATTTTCACATTCATGGTGTTTCTATCCAGTTTCACTACCCACATTTTGTGAGGAAAAATGTTTTACCAATACAGGAGGAATTCTTAAATTGCAAAGTTAGACTGGAAAAAAATTTGGTACTTGGGGTATTTTTAAGGTACCATCAAATCAAGGTTTTTGTTTTTTGTTTAAAAAAATTTTTAATCAGTGTTGGTTTTGAAAGTAATATACTTTGGAACTCTTGAATCAATAGTCTCACAAACTCTAGTGGGCAGTCTAAGAACACGTATTCCTATTGTTTCAAATAAATACATGTTTTTGAATAGTGAATTCAATCATGGATGGTTGACTACATCTTCATCAAAAGTGTTTATCCCTTTCAGGGTCTCTGGTGAAGACCTTCAAGAGTTCGGTTTTTTCTCCCAGAAAATTGGAAGGTAAAATTAAAAATTCATAGAACTTATTTTATAATGGCAAACCTCAGCAGCTGCCTTTCAATTTGTGCCAAGTCCTTACTGAGTTTATACTTGAATAGTAAAATGTCTTCTGAGTTTTACAGTGTCTTAGACTCAATGCACATTTTTTCTTCCTTTCCCACCCTTTCTTGTTTGTAGTTCATTAAACCTGTTCTATTACAGAAAAAAAAAAGTCACTGGCAGTATACAGCCCATAAGAGCATTTCATTTATCAGTTTGTTTTTAGAGGTTTGGAAAAATGCTGGTTTAAATATTGCAGTTGTTGGTCTGATCACACTTCACACCATCATGCTTATTTATCCACTACTGCTCACATTTTCAAGGATGTATAAGTTCTGTATCCAGAAAGCACAGGAAGATAATCTAGTTATGAATATAGGTTATTTGAAATTAATCCAACAAGGAAATCCACAGCTGTTCTAAGTATCAACACTACAGAAGTTCAAGAGGTCTTTGAAGGAGACAGTCCTGAAGCAAATCAAAGACACAGATGCTGCCTCTGGAAGCACACTGGAGCCATCTCCATCTGGGCCCTTGGAGTGCCAAGTTTTTCTCACAAATGGTCATAGCAGTTAGGTTCTCTGCTCCAGATGAGAGAGAAAGGCACCAAAGGGAACTATTCTCCACCCTGCAATCAACAAGAAAATGTTGTGCCAAGTGAAATTGTAATTATGTACACACTAATGTGTTAATGAGCTTTGAAAATATTTGGTTGGATAAAAGTCTGTGGACCTGTCTAAAACAACTACGTATTTGGAAACGCAACACACATTATTAATTACAATGCTGTGTGCCAGAGTGGGTTCTCCTATATGTGCACATTTTGGGTGAAATTGTGAGAACAGCACATAGATGTCACTGTATTTGCTTAGATATTTACCTTATTGAAATGCTTCCATCTGAATTAAGAAACACTTCAGAATACTACCATTACATTGAAATTACCTAAGGAAAGCACCATGACTTCCAGCAATTTTCAGATAGGACACTCAAATCCAAGAACAACTATCCATGAAGAATAAACTTACTAGGAAATATTTTCCCTTTAGTATGGATTGAATCCTAAGTGGTAAAGACCTGCTGGGCTCTGTGTCCACTGACCCTACAGTTCTTATAGCTGGAGTTCCTCAATTATTTTCTGTAAATTAAATTAGTTTGAGATACACTATTAAAAAATAAATAAATCTATTGGGAAATACATAAAAGAAACTCTGAATCCTTCACAGTAAAACTTACATGACTCCAGACTCTCTGTGGATTCCTACATGACCCTGAATATTCATCTGACAAATAAGATTTATCATTCATTTCAACTTCACACCTCATTCAGTTATAACACTGACTCCACTACCATATTTCCTTGTCTAGTATTCTATTTTTAGAATTGATTATTGTCAAGTTTTTAAGGTCAATTTACTAATTGAAAGATTTCAGCACAACATTTTCTCAACATAAGTCCATGGCTGATGTTCTAGACTCATTAGAAAGATATAGGTGTTGGTGAGCAATGCAGACACAGCGTAGACTGTGCTTTAAGTGGGTCACTAAAGATCCATTAAGTGGCCAAATGTGCAAGTACTTAATTTTTAATAAATAGAATAAACTAAATTTTCCTCAACACAATCTTTATTTCTGTGACAATACAGTATTTTAAGTAGGAAAAACATGGTAAATTCAGTATATGCCATAATCTTTATTCATATAATAAGAAGAAAGTATATATAATTCTTATTTTTAAGATAATAAAAGAAGTACTACAAATCTAGAATAGTACATTCCAATTGAAAGAAAAGCCCTGAATTCAGTGAAATTCAGTAGATTTCATTGAAATCGTAATTGAGTCTAAATTACTCAACTAGATTCCTTTTAGCTATAATGGTAATCTGTCTTGTTATGTAAAATCTTCTCTATAGCCTGGTAGGACCAGAATCAACTTTATATATATTTATGTTAAAAATTGGTGCAACACCTCTGGAAAGCAGCATGGAGATTCCTCAAAAAAATTAGGAGTGGAACCACCATTTGATCCAGTTATCCCACTCCTTGGCATATATCCAAAAGATTTTAAATCAGCATACTACAGTGAAACAACCACATCAATGCTTATGGCAACAAAATTCACAATGTACAAGCTATGGAACCAGCCTAGATGCCCATCAATAGAATGAATGGATAAAGTGAAGAAATATGACTTTTATGACTTTTTTGCCAGTAAATGGATGGATCTAGAGAATATCATGCTAAGTGAAATAAGCCAATATGTGGAAGCTAACTCACAATAAATGTGAGGAGGGGAAGAAGAGAAGTTCCATACATTAGACAAAGCAGAACAAAAGAGAGGGAAGGAGTACAGGAATAGGAAAGAATAAATATACATAATTTTCCTATGTACACATATGAAATAACCTAAGTGAACCCCACCATTATGCCCACCCACAAGCAAGGTGTCCTAAATAGAATAAGATATATCCTTTGTATAATTTTATCAAAATGGATTCTACTGTCATGTATAATTAAGAAAAACCAATAAAATGAATTTTTTTAAAAATGAGAAACTCATTTTTGTCTTGATCTCTTGTCAACATCATCTAAATGCAATACTTTAACAGATCTTCAGGTTATTGATTACCTGTTAAAATTGAAATACCACTACTCTAATATGCAGGTTCATAAGCTTCCATAGCCTTCTACTTTATTTATATAATTGGGCTAGACTCTAGGGGTCTTGACACAACTGGCATACACAAAACCAGGGCAAAAACAAAATCTCAATAAAACAGGCATGTGGTAAATTTTGTTTATAGAGAAGACAAGACATATTTAGCAATATTTCTAGACCTGTGGTTCATAGAATTGGCCTCACATAAAAATCACCTAGACAACACTTAAAAATTCCTGGTGCAGGAGCCCAACCCCAAAACAATTAAATTAGGATTACTAGAGGTGAGTCAGGGCTATTGCCAATTTTGAAATCCTTCCAAAGAAATTTTAGTTTTCAGCCAAAGTGAAATCCACCACATCATAGAACATTTAGCTGGATTAAATTGATTTGGGGCAGTGATTTTCAAATTTTCAGGGAAACTGTTAACTATATAAAGACACATGATCCAAACAAATTCAAGCATACAGGTGTCACCCTTATTTCTAACAAGTGCAAAAATATTGAGAAACTTTTTCATAGCTAGTCTTCTTTACTCAATTACACTGAAGTGAATTTTTCTCTGTGAACAACTAACCTCTTTACTGTGGGAATATAAACTAAGGCAGAAATTAAATTGCAAGCAGGTAATCTGGAGATCAATTATGAATTATATTGGGCAATAAGGAATGTTTTTAAAGTTTTTTTATATTCCTTTCTAATCTGTATATCATTTATTTATTTTTCATGCCTTGCTACAATATAGACTGCTTCCAGTACAATATTGAATAGGAATGATGAGAGCGGATATCCTTGCCCTGTTCTCAGTCCTAGGGAGAAAACATCTAGTTTCCCACAACTAACTTTGATGTCAGTTATACAATGTTTAAAAGATATTCCTTAAAAATAAAAATAAATAAAAATAAAAAAAGAAGATATTCCTTACCGAGTGGAGAAAGTTCTTCTCTATTCCTCGTTTGTTGAGAATGTTTAATCATGTGTGGGTGTTGTGATAATTGAAATGCCTTATATGATCCTATCATTTTTCTCTTCTTTAGGATATGAATGTGATAAGCTCATTAGTTTCAAATATTGAATTCGTCTTGCATACCTGGAATTGATTCCACCTGATGTAGTGTATTATATATATTTTAACTGGATTCAATATGTTAATATTTTTCATAGGGATTTTACATCTATGTCAAAAGAGATAATGCTCCAAGGTTTTCCTTTCTTGGAAGATTTTTACATGGTTTTGGAGTTCGGGTAATATAAGTTTCATAGGAGGAGTTAGGGAGTGATTTTTGTGCTTCTAGTTTCTGAGGGGGAGATTATGGAGATTTGGAATCATTACATATGTAAATGTGTGATAAAAATTTCACCAGTGAAATCAGCTGTGCCTGTTTCTTCTGCTGATATTAAGATTACTAATCATCAGTTCAATTTATTTAATAGATATAAAATTGTGTGTGTAATATATATCTCATTTGTGATTGCTGACAGCTGGATCTTTTAAGGAATTCGTTCATTTCAAAGTCATCAGACTTTGGGGAATAAAATTTTTTCTAGAATTCCTTTGTAATTTTTTTAATATTCAATAAATTAGTAGGAATGTCTCTTCCTTCATTTCTCATGTTCATAATGTATGTTGCCTATTATTTCTTCTTGTTTAACCAGATAAGAACCTTATCAATTTTATGTGTCTTTTCTGAGAATATATCTAGGGACAGTAATTTTAATCCATTTTTGTATGCCAAAGAAACTATTTTTGCTCCACTTTTGAAGCATCATTTTGCTAGCTACTGAATGAATAATTCAGGGTATCTAATTCAGTCAGCTTCATGACACTGTAACAAAATACCTGAGAGATTATATTCATGAAGAGAAAATAATTATTTTGACTTATGGTTTCAGAGATTCCAGTCCAAGATTGGATGGCCTCATGACTTTGGACCTCTTGCAAATTGCAGGAGTGTGTGGCAGAATAAACTGCTCACCTCAAGAGAAATAAAGGACAGACTGAGGCTGCTTAAAGGCACACCCCCAGTAACCTAAGGATCTCCACAAGGCCCCACATCCCCACTTCCCCATAGCAATACCCTGGGAACCAAAACTTAACACCTTTGGGGGAATTTAATACCCAAACTCAGAAGTATGTAAATGGAATGAATCTCAACTACCTTTCATTGATTTTAGTTTATTTGAATAAATAATTATACTTCAGGACTAGTTTTATTTGTATATCATTTCATTTAAATTAATTAAAATTTTTAAATCTTTAATATGGATTAAGTCTATTGAATCTTATCTCTGATTTTCATTGTATTAGGTGTTCTGGCTAATTTGGATTACATTGGTAGCTTTTTATTATTATAAAATGGTTTTTAAAGTATATTATATGATAGTTGGCTTATTTTAAATTATATCCTATGGAATTTTTCTGACTAAAATTACTTGAATTAATTCATTTGATCTATTGGTACTTTCCACTTTATGACATGTACCTCGTGATTATAACTGCACCTTAACAGTTTCATTCTCATTATTAAACTCAGTCAACAAGAAAATGTAATCCCTGTGTAAAGACAGACAAATAATCTTTGGAACAGAAAAAAGAAGTCAGAAATAGGCTCACATATAAGGGGTCAACTGACATGGGTATCAAGTCAATGCAATGGGGAAAGGATCATCTTTGCAACAAATGTTAAAATAGGAAAGACACATGCCCCCAAAATGTTATCATTAAACTTTTGTTTGTTTTTGTTTTTTGCTGAAGTGCTGGGGATGGAAGCCAGGGCCTCATCTATGCTAGACAGGTACTGTACCCCTGAGCCACATCCCAGTTCCACTATCCTCAAACATTTCTTCACAACATATGCCAAATTAACATGGAGTGCATTGTAGATCTAAACATAAACATCAGCATCACAACTCTCCTACAAGAAAACACAGATAAATATCAATAAGACTAGTGGCAGATTTCTCACGCACAATTCAAAAAGCATGAACTTTAAAAACCTTTGAATTTAGTGGTACATATACACAATGGAATATTACTCAGCCTTAAAGAAGAATGAAATTGTGGCATTTGCAGGTAAATGGATGGAACTGGAGAATATCATGCTAAGTGAAATAAGCCAATCCCAAAAAAACCAAAGACTGAATGTTTTCTCTGATAAGCAGATGCTGATCTATAGTGATTGGTTAGGGAAGAAGGAAGGAACTTTGGATTGTACAGAGGGGAGTGAAGGGAGGGGTGAGATGGGTGGTGATGGGAAGGACAGTAGAGTGAGACAGACATTATTACCCTATATACATGTATGAAATGATTAAAAAAAACTTTTGCATTTAAAAGATGGCTATGGAAATGGCAAGCCACAGGATGGGATTTTTGCAAAACATGTATCAGACAAAATTCGTTTGCCTACAGTGCCCCTGCCATAAGATCATGTGTTTGCTGATAATGCAACAGTGTTCAGAGGTGGTCATTGGGAAAGTCACTGGATCATGAGGGCTCTGACCTCATCAGTGGATTAATCCTTTAACAGACTCATAATCTGAAGGCATTATTGAGAGGTGGTGTAAACTGTAGAAGGTGGGGCAGTAGTTGGAAGAAGTGAGTCACTGGGGCATGTTTAGGGAGGTATATCTTGCCCCACGTCTCTTCTTGGCTCTCTGCTTCCCAGGTGTCATGAGCTGAGCAGCTTTCCTCTGCCACGTCCTCTGCCATGCTGATATGCCTCACCTCAGGTCCAAAGCAATGGAGTCAGCCAACAATGGACTGAATCTGCAGAAAACATGAGTCAAAGTAAATCTTTCTTCCTTTAAGGTAAGTTTTTCAGTATTATGCCACAACAATAAAAATCTACCACAACAAACCCATATTTAGAAAATGGATACAAAATATTTAAAGAATAGAGATGGTAAATAAACACATGAAAAGGTGACAGTAACAGTGTTCATTAGAGAAATGCAAATTCTATCTACAATGAGATAATAAGAAAGAAATAATAGGGCCTTAGCAAAGCTGCCTTTGCTGAAAGCAGTGACTCTTCACTTAGGCCTGCAGATGCCCAGTGAGCCACTGAAAGCAGGATAGACCTTGGCATCTTTGCCTTCATGTTGTGTCTGCGTTTATTACCTTGATCTTTGTCACACTGCTCAGCTCTGCACAGAGGCATGTTAATCGCTATAGGAATGTTCAACTGAAATTAGATGATATCAGACTAATTAGCCCTAAATTTATCTAACCTAGATTGTCTGGAAGACTGAGGCAACATTTGTGGCATCTTGTTTCAGACCCCTGGAGTGGCACTGAGAAGTCTTAGTCCTGTTCTTACCTTCCAGGAAACCACCCCACACTCATGATGATATCAAAAGCTCTGTCCTTATCTACAATGCCAGTCCAACAGCAAAGACAAAGACAAGGTTTTGCAAAAAAAAAAAAAAAAAGGAAGACTTGTTTTTCTTTACTTTGCTACCATTAGAAAATACAGTGAATACAGTGTGGACTCCTATCCCAGAGGCCTTGATTCTGACTGCCAGGGAACAGTGGTCTTTTGAAGAGGGCACACAAAGGCTACATTCCAGCTGTGCCCTGTCCAGAGTCAGAATTCATTCATCTCCTTGTTAGATGGGCATTGCTTAAGTAGGAGCTACCCCCAAGTCAGAATCCTTTCATTTTTGTGGTCCATGAATGAAAGACGATAACTTGGACTAGGATGGGAAGAAGTTAACCTTGCTTCCTTCATGGCTAGGGAGAGCTAGGGAGAGGGGAGGAAGAAGGAGAAGGAACTTCAGCAGCAAAGGATACAACATTCAAAGGATGGAGTAGACTTTTATTAAAATAGTGAGATGGCCACCCTAATCATGAGCATTTGTCTCAGGGCAATGGATCAATTGATTCAATGGATCAATCAATCCATCTTCCAGGATCCCAGGTCTAATAGGTAAACATCCTGGGTAACAAACAGAGCCTGCCCCCTCAAGAGATAAGTACTTCTCCAGAGCCATCTGGTCGAACTAGAACAGAGAGAATGATCAACTGAACCACAGTTGACAAAGACTGTTTAATTAAAAACATCTCTCAATCCTGCCCCTATTTTTCCTCTAAACTTGGAGCTCATGGCACTGCCCCCAAAGACAGGGCAGAGGTGCCAGATCTCATGTGGCCTTCCCAATGTGGCCATCCTGCTTTCTCTGTTACCTTTTCTGTTTGGCTTTAGAACAATTGCCCAGACATGATTTGTTGGGCCTCTGGAACAGGACCTCAGTAACTGAGGAATATTAAATGATATATTAAAAGGACTGATAGTACATGAATGCTAGTGAAAATGTGAAGCTACTGAAACTTCTTACCTGTGGTAAGATGTAAAATGTTGCCCACTTGGGAGTTTCAGAATTAAACATTTACCTACCACAGCATCCAGACTCTCAATCTATAGGCATTGACTAGTTGAACCCCAACTACATGTCCACATGCAGGATGAACTCAGCAACTGTTTTGGTGATAGCTAAAATCTGCACACATACCACATGTCAACTTCTAGGTGAATAGACACATGAATTGTAGAATATCCATAAAAACAAATATACTCAGCTCTAAAAATCAAGGAATGACAGATACCTGCAACACGGAGGAAATTCCAAATGTACTGAAGAAACCCACTGAAACATACATAACTTAGAATGGTATTTAAATTAGATTCCAGAAATCACAAACCACTCTCAGTAAGAGAAAGCAGATCAATGGTTCCCTGGAAACATGGAGGAAATGCTATGGGGAGGAGAAAACTTTTTGGGGCGGTTCACACCTTCATCACCCTAGTTGTGTTGATGGATCCTCAGGGTGCAGCTAAAATGTGTACAATTGATTGCCAATCATTATACCTCCTATAGCTTGGGGGAAACATGACAAATCATAGGTACAAGTTGAAAGAAAATATCAGTGAACTGAGGAATTATAAATTGCTCCAAGGAGGAAGATACCCAGTAAAACAAAAACAGAAACAAACATTTCTAAGTAACAAGATACTGAGACCCAACTAAACAATTTCAAAAACCAGCAACAAAGTAAAAACTGAGAAGAGCAGCAGTCTCAAAACGTGTCCTGGGTCACTACTCAAGAGTCTGTTACAGGGCACATGGATCAAAGCAATTTTAATATAATAATATGATCCTTTTGAATCCTACTTTTCTCAAGGGTATACAACAGCACTTCTGGAGGCCACATTAAGGCCCTAAATAAGAGAATCCAGCTGTCTTTTTCTAATAAGTCAAACACTAAAAAGACTTGAAAACTGTAAAACAGTATCAGAAATTGAGACATTCTTTTGGTTTCCAAAATATTTCCAAAATACTTTTCATTAAAAATATTATTTATGTTAACATGTAATAGGTTTATATTATTTTCAATGAAGTCATAAATGAACACAGAATTGTTTAAATTTCTCAGTTTTAATTTTTAACAGGGCTAATATGTAAGAGGACACCCACATAAACAGCTCTTTGGGACCCTCAGTGTTGGGAAAGGGCTGTGGTTAACCTTATATCAGGTATCTGTCCAGTGGGCTGTTCAGAAGGGGCAGCCACCCCTCTGAGTCCTGGCTGACAGTTTGCATTAGGGACCTGAGATGGGAAAGGGCTGCTCCTCCACCTGGGGGCTGAGGTGCTGCTGGTCCACAACCATGTGTGTTTCATGAACACTCAGCACAGAGAACCATGCTGAATATCTACGATCCTCTACAGCACCTCTCACAGCCTCACCAACCAGCGCATGGCCCCAGGCATGGACTGCATGTGGCCTTGGCTTCTTCCTTTTCATTTTCCTAGCTACGCTCACTTCCATTGTATGTGACACCAGTGTTGGTCTGCAACAGTTTGGACAGACATAAAAGTCGTCCTTCAGCTTGGGGACAGGAGAGGCCCTGGACTCAATGTCTTGTTATTACACAACAATTGGATGTTCCCTGCAGCAAGACATTAGAAACAGAAACTCCATCTGGCTCATTAACAGCACTCAAGAAGGCTTCCTCTACATTCACACTGCCATGATGCAAATATCAATGCAATCCTTCTGAAGTCAGAAATTGGCAGTGATAAAGGAAACTTAGGTACCTTACTCTTTAGCAAATACTTTGTCCATAAGTCCCAGATATTGACTAAATTCATTAAGTTCATCTTGGCTAACCTCTGATAATGGGAAAACTTACTTTTTTTTTTTTTTTTTTGAACTGGGGACTGAACTTGGGGGCACTTGGCCACTGAGCCACATCCCCAGTCCTATTTTGTATTTTGTATTTAGAGACAGGGTCTCAGTGAGTTGCTTAGGGCCTTGCCCTTGCTGAGACTGGCTTTGAACTTATGATCCTCCTACCTCAGCCTCCCGAGTCACTGGGATTACAGGCATGCGCCATCATGCCCAGCTAAAACTTCCTCCTAAACCTGAGCAGGAGCTAGCAAAGTAGCTCAGTGGTGAGTATGGATATAGTGTGCACAAGACCCTGGATTTGATCCCAGCACCAATAAATAAATATTTCAAACATTAATTAAAAATTTAATTTTAAACACCTTCCATTATGGTAATATCAGTCAAAGGGGAAAGAAAAGTAATCACTGGATTCCTCAACTGACACCAGTACATGACCCACAGGAGTCAAAGCCAACCTCACAGATGTTACAGACATAGGAAGTGGGTCAGACTCCACCATCCATCTCCATCTCCCTCCCACACTGGCATGACTATTCCTGATTTCCATCAGCTTCCTCATCAATAAGAATTCATGAGGCCAGGCGCACGAACAAAGAACTTGTAGATGCCTTGGTTTAGTCCATGTTTGCTGCTTATTAATTATGAGTCAAATCCCAGTACACCTCTGTGCTGCTATTTTCTCCCTTATAATATGCAGGTCACCTTTACCCAAGGTCCTTATGAGGTTAGCAGAGCACAGTGAGCCTGAAAGCTGCACTAGATTGGAAAAATCCACATCAGTCTCTGTGAGTGCATAATGCTGCCACTGAGGACAACACACTGTGGTTACCAAGCCCAACCCCTAGAGCTACTGACCCTCCCATGGACAGCACCTCCCTGAGCTAAGCACGTGAGGGACAGGGTCAAGGGACAGGCCTGAATTCAACCTGGTTAGCCACTTGTTATGGTTTGGATGTAAGGTGTCCCCCAAAATCTCACCTGTGAGATGGTGCAGGAAGGCTCAGAGGAGAAATGATTGCATTTTAAGAGTCTTAATTCAATCAGTGAATTAATCCCTGTTGGGATAAATTGAAGTGGTAGGGTGTGGCTGGAGGAAATTGGAATTGGGGTGTGGCTTTGGGGTTGTATTTTGTATCTGAAGAGTAGAGACTCTCTCTCTCTCTCTCTCTCTCTCTCTCTCTCTCTCTGCTTCCTGATGATGTTACCTGCTTCCCTCTGCCACACTCCTCCACCATGATGTTATGCCTCACCTTGAGCCCTGAGGAATGGAGCCGGCCTTCTATGGACGAGAACCTCTGAAACTGTGAGCCTTCAAATAAACCTTTCCTCCTCTATATTTGTGCTGGTCAGATCATTTAGTCACAGCAGAGAAATAGTTGGCTAAAGCACTACTCCTGAGATGTGTGACTTGGACAACACACAAAGCCTCTATGTCAGAAAGCAGCTGTAATGCTCAGAAGAGGCCAAGAGTCCCAGAACATGAAGAAGTTATTTGTATCAGATTGTATCTTGGCCCTTATCCATACTCAAGGTCAGTAGAGTGTCTTAGGTTCCACCTCATGATTCATACCAGTGAGTGGCCAACAAGCCTGAAATCACTGCTGGACCCTGAAACCATCCCACCAGGACCTGAACAGCTCTGGCCTTCAGTGCTCCAGTCATCCTTTCAGCATTGCGTGAGTATGTGGCTTCAAATCTATGGCTATTGAGCAATGATGGCTCATGAGCTAGCTGATCATGAGCCCTGTCTCTCCTATTGGCACCTCTCACCAAGTGTCCCAAGAAGGTCTTTTGAGGTATTTTCAACCTTACACACACCCTTTGAACCCATAACCAGCAATTCCTCTACTCTACAATGTGGCCAAATCTGCTTTCTCCTCTCTGGCCCAGGACTACAGGTTTCTAGGTCAGTCTCTAGCCACAAATGACAGCTGATTTAAAGAATCCCTAACTGCATGCATCACAACCCCACTGTAAAGGTGTAAAGGTGGTCTAGAAGAAAACATGCAGGTGACTCATCACTGCCTCCTCTCAGATCAAAAGTGCCCCACATTGCAGAATGCACAGTGGGCTCCCACCCATCCTCATAGCGCTGACCTTCAGAGCCTCCTGGGACACCTGGGCCTTCGGCAATAGGCTGAGGGAGAGAAAGCTGATTCTGGTACCAGTGGGCAAAGGAAGTGAGAAAAGTGACTGGCTGGCCACAGTTGGCCTCAGCCTGTACCAAAGAGTATCTACCTCAGGGAGGGAGCTCCTGGGCACAAGGGAGAAACAACTCTCTGGCAACAGGAGCTGAGATTCAACCCCATAAGTAACACAAAGGCGTCCTCTGAGTAGCCCCAGGGGCACCACCTTTCAGAAGGTCAAGGTCAAGATCGCTTGCCAGGAAGGCTGCAGCTCCTGCCTGGAGAAACTTGTTTCCAGTTCCAGGTGCTGCAATTGAAGCCCTTACTGCCAGAGGGCACAGACATAGGATGGAACTGAAACCCTCCAAAACTGGGGCCTTGAGGTGTCCCAGGAAAGAACCGTCAAATTTGTATCCTTTATAAAGTTGACTGCCCCAAGGACTGGGGGTGAGATGAGGGCCAGGGATAAGGCTCAGAGGCTCTGGGTTTAAAGGCCATTCAAGATCTCTGCAGCTCAGATACTAGAGGTGTTGCCAGGTAGTTACTTAGAATAGCCTAAGAGGAAGGAGAAGCCCCAACAATCCAGAAGGAAAGCTCTTCCCCCTTTGAGAACTTTCTGGCCACCAAGAAACATTCTACAATGTGTTTAGCTACCAGGCAGGAACTTATAAACACCTGTGCTTGCAGGCAGAGAGAGCTGCTGACTGCTAACATCATTTGAAGTTGTTTCTTTGTTTCAGATAAGACTCTAGAAAAGGGCTGGAAGAACCAACTTTAACCAGTCAAAAATACACTGCTCCTCTTCTAAGTGAGGGAGGGTAAACTGCTCACTATAACTCATTCTAATGCTAAATTCTCCCCCTCTAAATGAAGTCCACCTACCATTTGTTTGGTTTGTTTTGGTTTGCTACTGGGAATAGAAGCCAGGCAATGCTTTACAACTGAGCCACATCCCTAAACCTTTTACTGTAGGGGGTAGAGATTCCTTAGAACAAAGGAAAGGTAACTTGATGCCATCAGTATCACTGTGCACCTTCCACAACTCAGTTGTAACATTCTTGCTACTTTGTAGTATAGAAATAGAATGCCCCAACAGGAATGTGTATTACCTCCTGTAGGAGACAAAGAACTAGTATGTGAAAGGAAACTAATACACACAGAAGGCTATGGTTCCCTGCACTAAATGTTCCACAGTTGGATAAGATGCACTGAGGGTGCATCTGCACAAACAAACACTGCTTCCTGCTGAATACCCTGGTGTCCCCTTTCTCTGTGTGAGAATCCCATGCAACATTTTATTCTGTTTTGTTTGAGGCAGGATCTCCTTAAGTTGCTGAGGTCCCTACTTGCTTGCTGAACGTGGGCTGGAACTTACGATCTTCCTGCCTTAGCTTCCCAAGGAACTAGGATTACAGAGGTGCATCATCATGTGACCATCTGCCATTTGGAAACATGCCACATGTGAAGAAGCATGTCCTTGGACTGCACATGTGAAGGAATGTGCCTTCCTCTGGAGGTCATAAGATATCTGTCCAGAGGAAAATGCACAGCGCCCCCCATGACAGCCCCATGCTTCCTTTGCTCCAGACACACTGCTTAGACAGGTTTCCAGTGCTCTCCTTCCTGACTGCAAGTAATGATCCTCACTCTCCTCTCCTGGCTGCTCTTACTGGCTTTGACTCCCCAAGATGTGAAACCTCTGTGATTGGTTACAAAGTTTTCTCACTTAGAAAAATTGCAATGGGGTCCAGTTGAGATGGGCTAATAGGAATGTTTCCATCTTTTCCAACCCCATCCAGGAAACAAACCTGCCACAATTGCTCCTGAGGGACAGGTGAGGGAAGTGGAGTCGGAGCAAGGCAACTGGAGCATGGAGGTCAAGGCCCACACCTCACCAGAAGTAGCTCAGCCCACTCCCTTGTCAATCACTCACGCTGGCACTTCCTGACCTCCAGGAAATCAGCATCCTTTGGGTGACACTGGACCGGGGTTGTGTTCACCTGCACCTCTTCCTGTGTCCTGGAGGTGGCAAGGAGGTGACCATGGAACCCTGGCAGCTGGTGATGGAAATGAAAAGATAGAAAATGTTTGCACTTGTGTAAATAAGAGGTTTTTCCCAGACTGCTCTCAAAGGGGAAAAAAAAAAACGCAGAATGTTCCTTCCCTTATCTTATCTGCAGAATCACCTGTCCTCTAGCAGTCAGGCTGACCCAAAAGAACACTGTGAACCTGCTTGTCTTTCACTATAAAAACCCTGCTAAATTTGCGCTGGGGCCTCTTAGCATCTGGTTGCTGAGTGCACGGAGGTCCAAGCTCGAGCTTACTAACAAATGACTCTTTGTTGCTTGCATTGATCGAGGTCTCTGGTGGTCTTCTTGGGGGTCCCGCCGAACCGCGGGGTACAACAGAAATAGTTCATGACACCTTCCCCAGGACTGACCTCATGGGCCTTCTTCCCAGACATTTTAAGTCCCTCTAAGACCTTGATCACCAAGCATGGGTCTGCTGAAAAATGCCCCTCTCACATCCATCCCCTCATCAACCATGCAACCAGCCTGGCATTGGGTGCATACCACTGGGAGCACACCTTTTAACCCACTGATCAGGCTAGCAGGATAAGGGGAGTGGTGGCTCTGTAAGGTGTCACCTCATCAAAAGGGCCACTGGATGGGCAGGGATTGGGCCTCACCTGACAATTCATGTTCACCTTCCAAAATTTAGCCTCTTACTTTGCACACAACTGACAATGTACTGGAGTCTAAGAGTCACAACAATAAGTACTATCAGACTTTGCAGAACCAGAACAACAACAAGGGCAACCCTAAAAACTGCCCACCTGTGCCTTCCTGTGGGTCACCTGACTGGGGAATCTGGAGAGGAGGGCTGCAGATGCTCTACCCTACAATGGCCTCTCCCTGAAGAGGTAGCCCTGTGGCTCCAGGCACTCCTCACCTCTGCACAGGCTCTGGCCAGAAGGGTGGGGGATCACAGAACCCCTCACTGGTCATAGCACACCCTCACCCAGCACCCATAACAGTTCCCACGCCTGGCCTCCAAGGCCCACCCAGCCCCACCTATCTCAAAGCCTTCCCTACCTGCTGCTCCATGGGGTCAATCTGAGGCCATGCCTGTCACAGTAGCCAACATCATGGTCACGGGGGAGGGGCCCACGTACCCTGATGTGCAGAGGAGGGCTGCTCTGCATTCAGGGTGGCCAGCAGAGATGCAGGTCAGGCATTGTGGTGTCCCAGCTCCTGAGTTTTGAACCTTGGACCTGTGCTGCATGGAGTCTCTGCTGTGGGGCCCTGGAAGCTCACTCTCTGGCCTCTTCAGTGCCACCATGTGCTAGGCCATTGGTCCTAGCACAAGACATCCTGACCAGAGAAATGGGAGGGTGGGGCTGGAGAGGGGGCAGGGCATTGAGGGCCCCTGGTGCTTAGGCAGGACTCCAAAGGCCAAAGCCCCACCCAGAGAGCACCTGCACAGGTGCAGGGGAGAAGAACGCAGGCCTCTGAGCAGAACTCTGGTCCTCCAGGGCTGCCAGGCGTGCTCACTGTGAGAGCCTGGCTGTGAGGGCAACCTCACCAAGTACCAGTTGTGCTGAATTGTGCAGTTGGAGCAGTAATTCCTCAGGGGGGAGAACAGGCCCTAGTTCCAGGCTGAGGTAGTGGGGTGGGTGTGTGTGTGTGTGTGTGTGTGTACATGTGTGGCAGTGCAAGGCCTAGATGTGACCTTTTGGCCTGATGTGTAAAATTCAGGAGAATGAATCCCAGAAGGTGGGGGAACACTGCTGCGCTTACTAGAAAACTGTGGCATGCGGTGGTTCAGCTCTCTTGGTACCCCGATAAAAGGAGTCATGAACCCACTGCCCCAATAGGAACGTTTTAGAGACACAGTGTTTGCCAGGTGTCAGAATGGAGAGCCAGGACTGAGGCCCCAGGTGCAGAGATTCCACCCTAGGACTGTAAATCAGGAGGATGTGAGGAGCTGATGCTCAAGTCTGAGCTGGCCCAGCATTCTGAGGCATTGCAGTGCAGGAATATTTTAGGCTGGTAAATCAGTTCCCAGAAGAGACAGCTTGCTTGGTTCCTTGATGGGACCAGCAAATAAACTGATAATCTTTTTTTTTTTTTTTTTTTTTTTTTTTTTTTGCAGTGCTGGGGATTGAACACAGGGCCTTGTGCTTACAAGGCAAGCACTCTACCAACTGAGCTACATCCCCAGCCCCTAGACTGATAATCTATTCTCCACATTTATTTCCTCATTTTGACCCTGCCTGTCTCTGAGGCATTCTGGGAAGCACCACTAAAGGAAGGAAGGATATGAAAATCTCCTCTCCCCCTGATAACAAATTAGGTGAAGGAGAAAAACCTCCATTCTAACAACCTTTGTGACCTAGTGATCCCCAAAAGGATACTTCATCCCCCCAAGGACTGACAAGATCCCTGTAGGGAGGGAGTGAGAGCCTTGAGATAGGCGAGTGGCTCTGAGTCCCATGATTCAGCCCAACCCACTGAGAAGTCAGCCTTCTCTGGATGTTCTGTCAAGGACAGGGAAGACCTTTAATGTTTTCCTTAGCCCTTCAGACAGTGACCATGGGAATGAACTCATGCAGCCAAATGTTCCCATATGAACAGGAACAGGGCCCACAGAAGAGAATGAAGGCTTCCTATTTTAGTCAACTTGTTCACTGCAAGGACTAAAAGACCCAACAAGAACAACTTTAGAGGAGGAAAAGTTTATTGGGGGCTCAGGGTTTCAGAGGTCTCAGTCCATTTGTCAGGGCTGGAGGTAAGGCTGAACATCATGGCAGAAGAGTGTGGCCGAGGAAAACAACTCAGCAGACACCAAATATACACCCCAAAGCCACACTCCAGGGACCCACCTCCTCCACTCACACCCTTACCAGCCTTCAGTTACCACTCAATGAATCCCACCAATTGGGTTAAGGCTCTCATAACCCCATAATTTCTCCTCTAAACCTTCTTGAATTGTCTCACACATGAGCTTTTTGGGGACACCTCACATCCAACCATAACACTTCCCCACTGGACCTGCTTCAAAAAGATTCCTTACTGCCCTAGCAACACACCACAGTGCCAATTCTGTCTGGGAGCCACTGCCCATTTCAGCTGCAACAGAAGAGGTACTGGGAGAGGGAGAGGAGGAGGGGAGCAAGAGGGAGGCAGATGGTGGTTGGGCTCAATGAGCCTTCAATCCTCCTCCCTCCACATGGCCTCCAGCACTTCCCCCTTAGGCCCAAGCTTCACTGACAGAGGTGAGACAGCTGGGGAATCACAAGTAGCTCAAGGGAGGTTTTTGGTGACAGCAGCAGAAACAGCATTCAGGTACCTCACAGGAACACAGAGTCTACAGTAGATAAATCCTACATCCTCTGACCTGCATGTCCTCAGCAGACAGCAAGGGGGAAGGATAGACTCAATATTGCAGCATCCTGGCAGTGTTGGGTCGCTGTCTGTGGTGCTGAAGGTCAAATAGCTGGGGAGAAATGTGCAAAGATCAAATTGCAAAGCTGGTGGGAGACAAGAGGGTTGCTGGAGATCACTTTCCCCCAGTGCCCCAGGGTTGAGAAAGAAGAAGCCCAGAGAAGGAAAGGGATTCAATCAAGTTCACGCAAACCTTTAAAATTGGCCTGGAAGAGTCTCTAGCTGCTTTCTCAGACACAGTTCATTTTCTGAAAGATTCCCTGGGTGACCTCTGCTGGTGAGAATCACCATTGGTTTCTGAAAATCCAGACAGGCATTTCCAGGGGATGTTGGAACACACAGCTCCAGGTTAGTCACAAGGCTGAATCGATGGGCTCCTGTTCCTCTCTCTGATCTCATCTCCAGCTGCTTTCTGCCCTACTGCCCTGCTCCCTCACTAGCTGCCTTTGCAAACCTCTGTAAACAAGAGTGTGCACACTACAGACTTTGGGTCAAATTCACATTCTGGTATTTTCAGGCCTTTCACGTAAGTTTGTACACTCAGAACAATCAAAAGACTTTTAATTGTTCAAAATCAAAGTCAAAATCTAATCACTTTTTTATGACAAGTGAAAATATATGAAATCCCCCCATTTAGCATCCTTTACCAAGCATTCTTTGAGCACATCCAACACCTAGGTGTTGCCAATGCTGGTTTTAAACAAAAATGACAGAATTGAGCCGTTGTGACAAAGGGGTCTGGCTCTCAAAAGCTGGAATAGTTACCATCTGGCTCTTGACAAGTGTTCTCTTTTCAGGGACCCCATCGTGACTAACATCAGAAATTTTGCCCTAGCTGCCCTCAGAATGGGCCACTCTTCCTCTGATGGCCACAGGACATGACCTTACTTCCATTTGGCACCTTCTCATAGGGACTGTCTCTGTCCACTTCCCTGTGCCTCCATGGATGCTCTTAGATCCAATTACCCCATTCAACTTCTTTCATGTGAAGTCACTCATCTGCCTTTGACTTCCCAGTTTCTCAGTATTGCCCCTGGAGTCTCAGTTCCTTGAGGGCAGGAATATCATCATTCCTCATGATCCCTGGATCTAGCAACTAGTGATGTCCTTGCATACAGCAGGTGCTCAGTGAATGTTTGTTGATTGAATAACTGATGTAACATGACACAAGGAGCAGGCCTAGAAGCCAGGAACAAATCCCAAATTCAACCTTCACACAGGAAATCTTACTGTATTTTTGGTAGTGAAATGGGTGTGGGAAGGGTAGAAGTGCTGCTGTGAATTCCTCTGTGAACAGAAGACTATGGGGTGTGTCAAGGACAGTATGAATGGGCTGCTCACAGGCATGATGATTCCTCCACCTGAAAACAAGGTGAACTGCTCTCAAGGCAACTGGAGGTAGGGGTGACATGACTGCAATCTGGCCAAACAGAAGAAAACATCCTTCCTGGCCTCCATGGTTGACCACAGTGTGTAGTCAATCACACTGCTCAGGACAGGCTTCAAAGCTGGAAACCTGAAGAAGGGTTGAAGACCGTGTTGCTGGCCACTCTGTTGGCCTGAGGGCAGGGCCCTTGGGAGAATGACACCCATGCAGGGTACAGCCAACAGCTCAGAAGAGGTGCTGCTGCTGACCTCACCAGTTCCCAGAGACAGCCTTGCCTCAGGCCATCTGCCATGGGACTTCTTAGTTCCTTTTGATCATTCTCCCTGCTATTTTTGCTGACTTGTCAATGCGTCCGTACTGAAAGGAGGCAGAAAGTGATGTATGTGAGTCTCCTCCCTGACACCCTTTCTTGTCCAGTCTACACATTCACCCACACCCAGCATACCATTGTCTCACTTTTCTTGACAATGACAGTCATGCTCATGAAACCACAGGGCAGGCAGAGCCTTCATCCTTTAGCAGATGTTTGGACATGGTCCCCTGGGCCTTGGGGACTCAATGTCCCACTGGCATGCCAGAGGCCTTGGTGAGGAGGTAAGCCTCCTGGCCCTTCCACATCTCCCTTGACATTCAGCTTACACATACTCTTCCCTGCAGGATAGCTTCCACAGTTGCCTCAGGAAACACTGAGCTGATGAGAAATCAGCACCTCAGCCCCTGCAGGGATGAAAGGGGCAAGATCTGATGGTTCCTATGACCAGAGAGGCAAGTTTCATGCTGACAAGGCTGGAGGAGCTTCTGGAATCTAGATCCAGTCATTGGGCCTCAGGGGACCCAGAGGCTGTGGAAGGTTTGAGGTTTCTGGCCACAGGAGAGTCTCTGAGATGAACTGCAGGGCCAATAGGTGCAGACTCCAGAGCACACAGAAGAACAGGCAGAGTTCTAACCCACATGTACACACAAACCACATGGCACAGGCCAACAGTCAGTGCTAGTCAGGCAAAATGCATTCACGAACTGCTCCAATGTGTAAGGGCAGGGAAAGGGACAGTGCCTGAGTCTCCTAGGGGATAATTTATTGCTACACAATTTGTAATTGAGTTGTTTTTGTTTGTTTGTTTGTTTTGGTACCAGGGATTGAACACAGGGGTGCTTAACCACCAAGCCACATCCCCAGCCCTTTTAAAATATTTTAATAGAGACAAGTTCTCTCTGAGTTGCTCAGGGCCTCACTAAGTTTTTTTTTTTTTTTTTTTTTGGGCCTCACTAAGTTGCTGAGGCTGGGTTTGGACTAGTGATTCTCCTGCTTCAGCCCCTTGATTCACTGGGAGTACAGGTGTGCAGCACCACACCCAGCTGTAATTGAGTTTTGAAGGCTGAATCTGCTAGGAATGTGTTGGCCTGAAGTACTCTAAAACCTTCTAACAGTGGCTTAGTCTGCAATAGTGTCTGAAAGGTGGTATTAATGAAGAGGTGAGGGGAGGTTCAAGATGGGCAGCTCTGTGGATGGTCAGGTGGCCCAACAATATTCTCAGAGGCCCAGATGCCACCCATTTCTACCTTACTAACAAGACATTGGTGTCGCTGCCTTGTGATTGCAGTGTGGCTGACTCCACTCTAGCCACCACATCAGGAGCTTCTCCAACCTTATCACTTCTTTCTTTTCAGAAGAGCCTATCACACAAGCCCCTGTAGATTCCTCTGATTGTATAGAACTGAATCATAAACCATTTGCCCAATCAATCTCTAGGAAGGAGGAAAGAGACGGCCATGACCCACTTGGGCCAACCATGATTCCTCCACATTTGACCTTCCACAGAAAGAAGTGAGCAGGAGGCCAAGGATACTGTGTGAGCTCCAAACCTCCCTGCCCTGAAGGAGTCCTAGAAAAGTTACAGGGTTCAAAAGATTCAGATGGAGACCAAAAGAGGGATGCCATGCATGAACATGCAGAGGTGCAGGAAGCCCCTGGGGCCCCGGGAATTACAGGGATTACTCATAAAAGGAGCTAGAGCACAGAAGAAGAATGGAGATAGGGCTCCCATGACATTCTGTCCTGGAGTGGAGCTGGGGTGATGCGGCTAATGAGGAGTGTTGAGCAATAGTGTGAGTGCATGAGGTCAAGGACATTGCCAGACTGGGAGCCTCATATCCTTTAGAGGCTGAGCAGACCTGATCTGTGACAAGCAATTGTCTCCAGTACACTCCAGAATCCTTAGCACCAACACTTGAGCCCACTGACAAGAGAGTGAACTGGACCTTCCTGGTGATTTGCTGTGGGCTCCTACTATCTCTGAACATAAAGAACACACACACACACACACACACACATACACACATACACACTATCTCTGTATCTCCCTCTGTCTCTCTATCTCTCAGTCAGTGCTCCAGGTGGCTCTTTGTGATGCTAGGGCCTCACCTGGCCCCTCGCCTGGGCCCTATGTTCAGAACTCACAGCCTGGGTTCCTGGTAGAGCCCAGCACTTTGTGCTTTCCACAGGGTGCCCCCACCAGAGGGAGGAACTCAGAAGGTACCTGTGTGCCAGCTTATGGAGAAGAAACTGAGGCTGGAGGGGGAAGAAAACTGGGGGTGTGGGGTAGGGCTTTAACCCAGGCCATTCTCCCTAATCTACCACCACTGGTCCAGGAGTAAGAGAAGATTGCTGAGGATAAGGAGGTGCTGGGGGACCCTCCATGTGAGCTTATTCTGTCCAGGAAGCTGTGTGGACTTCATCAGTTCATGAGGAACCAAGCTCCCTATGAGGGAAGGGAAAGGCTTGAGGTAGGACACATAGCCAGTAGGGCAGGGCAGGGCTGTGGATCCTTGCCAGACTCCAAAGTCCTGGTTTCCATTCTGCAGGGCTCACACTGTGGCACAGCACACTTTAAGCCCATGAAGAGTTCTGTGAAATGTATTGGTGCCCTTTGTGACTTTAGAGGGCCATGTCTGCCCACCACAGGCAGGATGTGTGCCAACAGAGGGAGATTCCACCACCAGAGGTAGGGTGAGAGAGGGGCTCCTCCCAGGGTGATTCTTACATATGCAGGGGTGCGGAATGTGTGATCCCACACATACATCCCTAGTCATGACCTTGGAACATTCCCCTCCCCCCAGTAGATCCAGTGTAGCACTCTACCTCCACCAGGATCCCATGCCATAGTGTGAACACATGAGCAGGACTGCTATGGGCAAGGGTTTTACAGTCCAGGCCTGACCAGTGGCTGGATCAGTGACCACCAGACCCAGACAATGGCCTCCTGGAATTCAGGGGTGCCCCTGGCTCATGTTTGTCTAACCATGGCCTTGGAGGACACATTGTTATCATGCCAGGGCTGACATTCTTTATTAAATGATGCATGCACATTCCAATAGTTAACTCCCTCCTCTGTTCCCTGCCAGCCCTCATCCTCTCAGCTCTCTTTTCTCTCTGGGACCAGTTCTTAGAATCACAAGAAGATACCTTCCAGGGCATAAATACTGTGCCTTCAGGTGTCAACCTCACTAGATGAGCCCACCCCTTCTTGTTGCTTGGGACTTCCCAGCAGGTGAGCAGAGCTCTTTACTTCAGTTCTGAGGGTAAGGGACATAGAAGAGCCAGGTTCTATGGGCAAGGTGACAGGATTGCCTCTGCCACAAACACTCAGTCTGCTGAATGTTAGGCAGCAAGGACAGCTACAGCCAAAGGTGAGGATCTCAGTGGGACACATCAGGGCACCTGGATGTGTTACTCTACCCACCTCTGATTTGGTGTTTCCTGGAGTCTTGGTTATATAAAGGAACCCAAGTGTGAAAGTGGAGGGACACCAGGCTCAGAGATGCAGGCAGCAGCATTCAGAGTGACGTCTGAAATCTAAGCATTGGGGATCAAACCTGGCTCGACCATGTGCCAAATAAACAAAAGCCAAATGAGCCTCAGTTTGTTCATCTGTACATTGGAGTATTGAATCTTTCCTCAGAAAGTTATGGGGAATGAATTAGAATAAAAGAGGTGACACTAGGAAAGCCCTGGAGATGCCTGGCTAGAGATGGGAGCCCCACCCTGGACAACTTACTGCTGCTGTTACCATCACTACTTCTAGATCAGAGATCCCACACTTTTGCTGTAAAGGGTCAGAGAGAATATATTAGGCTTTGAGGGACTCATAATCCCTGTCCCCACACCGGACTCAGTTTTCTAGTGTGACACAGCCAGCAAGGGAACACAGGTGCATGAGCTTACAGGGTGTGTTCCTGCCAAGCTGCACTTGATATTGGAATACAAAATATCCAGACCTGTTGCAGATGGTGCATGGGTGGAAGAGGGGTGATTTCCTGAAATCAGAAGGCAGTGGCCCCTGCTCTGCCATGCACACTTCCCACCTAAGTGGGATAATAAAGTTTGCACATGCCACCCCTAGAGGGCTTTGAAGTAAGCACAAGTGAGAACGTGTTCTATTCCTTGCTGGAAGGATCTAGAGGAAATTCCCCCTACTGGGGAAAGCTCAGGGGTTATTTCCTCGTGGTGGGAGTGTCTGTAGTCTGGAATGGCCACCTACCCAGATATAAGTCAGTTGGTGGGTGTTTGTTGCAATTTGGATCTGAAATGTCCCACAAAGTCCCTGGTGTTCAAGGCATCCTCAGTCTGTGGTATTATTGGGAGGTGGTGTCTAGCAGAAGGAAGGAATATCATTGGGGGCATGCCCCTGAAGGGGATATGGAACCATGGTCCTTTTCACTCTCCACTTTTCACATACATTCGCCATGAGGTGAGCAGTTTACTCCAGAAAGTGCTTCTGCCACAATGGCTGTACCAAAACCACAGGGCTCAGCCACTATGAACTGAAACTTCTGAAACCATGAGCAAAATCAATCTGTACTCCTTATAAATTGGTTACCTAGGGTAATTGGCACAGTGATGGCACAGTGCTCCAAGGAAGGAAAGGATGATATTACTGGGAGACAAAAAGATGCCTGCATCTCACCCCTTTAACGTTCCCTCCCACTCCCACCCTATCGTCATCTTGGTCCCGCAACAAAGACACAATCCCAGGAATGTGTATGCAGCTCTTTATCTTGCGTGCCCGTTTCTTTCTCTTTTTCTCTCCCGTTTCCTCCTTCTCCCTCTTCCCTTTCCCCCCTCAGTGTCTCTGTCTCTGACTCTGTCCGTGTGTCTGTTTCTGTCCGTGTGTGCGTCTCTCTCTCTCTCTCTCTCTATCTCTCTCACATACCCTCAGTTGACCAATCACAGAACTTTCACGTGAAGCATGCACGGGCAAGCATAGACAAAGGCTTAAAGCACGAACCAGACACACGTGTGGCCAGTTTACAACCAACCGATAGGAATAACTTTCGCAAAGATATACCTGTTCACTCTGTGGCAACAGCAAAACTGGCATACCGCCAGGCCCCATCTTGGCATAGAGCCGGGGGTACCCGGAATACCCCAACACCACCCCACTGTACCAGAGGTCACATTATAGGAGAGTCTGTCCATCAGAAAATTCTATTGAGAAGTTTATCATTGTGGGACCTGCTGAAAATTTTGCTGTTCGTGAGATATTCTAGCAAAAATCCAGTAGATATTCAGTCCAACACTGAGTATCTTAGGCAGAAGGATCTGACATGTCAGGGACCTGGAGGAAGAAAGCAAGATTCACTATTGACACAGGAGGAGTTGCAGAAAGCTATGAACATTTTAATTTCTTCATATCTGTTGTAAAATGATGCTCCAGAGAAAAGGTACCATATATATTGAACTAAGAGCATCATGCAAGAGTCCACACAAGTACAGGCTCAGTGATCTCCACACATATGTTCATTCCCAAGGTAATGCTGTGTGTGTGTGTGTGTGTGTGTGTGTGTGTGTGTGAATTTGGGGGGGGGGGATGCATCCACGGTTCAATGAAACCACATTGAAACCCAAGAAAGAATTCTCCATCTCAGCTTCCCACTAGTTACAATGCTGGAGACATTGCACCTGATTTGAGCAGAAAAGAATACCTCTTGCATGTCCACCTAGCAAGGATTGACACCAAGTATGAAAGTCCAGATGCTGCAGTTGCTGTGAGCCCAGCAATCTTCCACACTGCTCTTGGACAAATATTTACATATGGCACCACTACTTTGGAGCATCATTTTACAATGGATATGAAGAATGGGGAATGACATCTTCAGAGTGGGGAATGACATGGTTCCCAAGCTGTGATGCCATGCAGCAGGCCTACTGGCAGCAGAGACCTGCAGCTTGCACAGACACTTGCAAGCAGAAGTAGTGAACTCAGTTTCATCTCAAAACTCCAGATTCACCATCAATGTCTTCCCAGCCTCCCCTCCTCAGGGAGACAGCAGAAGGGCTGTCACTCCAGTTTTTCAAGTCAATAATTCTTAAGGATTAGGAGTCCTCAAGTCTTTCCATCTTATCTCCTGTGACAGCCACTCCCTCTGCCAGTCCTGCAGGGGCTGTCTTCCACCATTACCTCTGGGTCACCCCACCCTATTTGTTCCCCATCCTTGCCTCTCCCCTCCCTTGTATATAATCCCTTACTTCTATGACACCCCTTCTCCCTCTCCTACTTCTTAATTTGCCTTCCTCCTCCTCTTCCCTATCATCTCCCTCCTTTACCTCCACTCACCCCTTGGCCCCCTTCACACTCTGCCGTTTCTCTCTCTTGCAAGCCCCATTCCCACTTGCCCTCATCTTTCTGTTCTCTCCCTCTTTATTTCCCCCTTCTCACTCTACTGCCTCCTCTCCCTTCACCTCGTATCACTTCCTTCCTTCCCTCCCTCTTTCCTCTCCTGACACTCCCAGGGTCTCCCCACAGTCTAGTCTGCAATAGGTCTCCTTTCTCAGGGACGACTCTGAATATCCTCCTATTGGGAGTAGTTACACTCTCAGCCCAGACCTGTAGAAAGCTTTCATTCCAAGTCCATAAATCTGTATTCACTCTTGCCTTTTAAAGATCTCACCCCATCTACACACGGGGTATTCGATTCCTTAATCTTTCCTCAAAATGATCAGCATCCAGAGAACGGTAGCCCTTATCTCACTTCCTGACACTGTCACATGATGCTCTGTTCCCTAAGACACCACAGACCAAGTGATTCACATCTAGGAATGTTGCCTTTGTCATCTTTTCACCATAAGGTCCTCACTTCATTTCTCCTCAAAAACCCTAGAAACCAGAAGGTAGTGTGTTGACACATTCAAAGTGATGAAGGACAAACTTGTCAGCCAAGAATCCTATTGTCCAAAATGTGTCCCTCCCATAGCAGAGAGAAACAGAGGTGTTCCCAAGTGCTGCTTGGTGTTCCTGTCATGCTGATGTATGAAATACATAAATCTGGATGGTTTTTAACAATGGAAATTGATTTCTTAAACTGGTGGGTTCTGAGGAGTCTGACAAGTCCAAAGTCGAGGTGCCGAGAGTTGAGGTGTGTGGAGAGGGCTCTCTTTCTCTGTCCAACATGGGACCTTGTTGCTGTGCCCTCATGTGGCATAGGAAGCAGAAGGACTGAACCAACTCTCTCAAGCCCACCCCTTTCTTTTTTCCTTCCCCCTTTTCTTTAAATTATTAATGGTAACAGGGCTTAAGACATGCTGGCAAGTTCTCTACCAGGGTATTAGGGTTCTCTAGAGGAGCAGAACCAACAGGAGGCATGATTATAAAAGGGGGATTTATTAGATTGGCTTACATGACCAGAAGCTGGATAGTCCACACTGGATGTATACAGGCTAAAGAACTGGAGGAACCAGTAGTTGCACAATTCAACATGCTGAAGCCTCAGAGTGAGAGGGATCAACAATGCTACCTCAGTCCAAGACTGAAGGCTTCTGAAAACTACCTGAAGAATCACTGGCAGAGTCTGCTTTGTAAGAGTGAAGGAGTAAGAGGCTGATGTACTCAGGCAATTGCAGCAGCAATCAGGAACCCATTAAAGAATTGAGCTTTTATCTGCTGCTGCTTCCTTTTTCTTCCAATTTTTATTCCATCCAAGCCTCCATTAAAGAAGAATTGAGCTTTTATCTGCTGCTGCTTCCTTTTTCTTCCAACTTTTATTCCATCCAAGCCTCCAACTTATTGGATGCTGCTGCCCACACTTAGTGAGGATATCCGCTTCAGTTCACTATCTCACATGCCAGTCATTCCTAGAAACACCCAGAAGCCTCTTTTTTTTCTTTTTCTTTTTCTTTTCTTTTCTTTTCTTTTCTTTTCTCTTCTTTTCTTTTCTTTTCTTTTCTTTTCTTTTCTTTTCTTTTTTCTTTTCTTTTCTTTTCTTTTCTTTTCTTTTCTTTTCTTTTCTTTTCTTTTTCTTTTCTTTTCCTTCCCTTTTCCCTTTCCCTTTCCCTTTCCCTTTCTCTCTCTCTCTCTCTCTCTCTCTCTCTCTTTCTTTCTTTCTTTCTTTCTTTCTTCTTTCTTTCTTTTTCTGCAGTGCTGGGGATTGAATCCAGGGCCCTGTGCTTGCTAGGCAAGCACTCTACCAACTGAGGTATATCCTCACCCCACTCAGAAGCCTCTTAATCTTTGGCATCTCTTAATCCAATCAGGTTGGCAATTCAAATTAACCATTACAATCACAGAGTTCCATCCCACCCCCTTTTTTTAATGTTTTGAGACTGGGTGTCACTAAGATACCCTGACTGGCCTTGAGATTGTGTTCCTACTGCCTTAGCCTCCAGAGTAGCTGGGATTGAGGCTGGGGGACTAAAGGACAGTCAGTGCCGATAATAAATGATGGGGTCAGTTTGGAAAGATAGGGGCTGGTTCAAAAGGAAAGGAAATAAAATGTTAATACCTTCAGAGCCCTTCCTCCTCCTCCTCAATCTGTTGCCAAGGTTGCCTGCCTCCAGGGAATTGTTCCTCCCTACAAGCAGGTGTTAATGATTGCCTCCTGGGCTGCTCCCTTCCTGCCTGTACCCCTGGGCATCTTTGTTTCTGCCCTTGGGGGAGAAGAGAGCATGAGAACAAAGGAAATCTAAACAGTATAAAAGGGGCAGGATACCCCCACTTTCTTGGACACCCAGCTCTGGGCCCCTTCTCCTCAGAGGAGTCTATATATCTCTGTTCTATCCTTTAAATAAAATTTACTTTCTATGTTTGCCTTGGCACTTCTTGGGTGTTCAATCTTAACACTGGGGGAACAGGACTCGGCCCTGATTCTCATACCCATATCAGGATCCCAGATGTGCACCACAATTCCTGGCTTAATAAAGTTGCTCATATCTGCGTGTGTGTGTTTGTGTGTGTGTATGTGTGTTGCTGGGAACCAATCCAGGGCCTTGTGCATGCTACACAAGGACTCTTTCCTAAAGGTGCACATCTGCCCATAATGTCAGACCCTCATGGCACAAACCACTTCCTCAGTATCTCTCAGTACTGTTACACTGTTACACTTGGCCTTATGTTTCAACAGGAACTTTGAAGAGGTACATGCATTGGAACTACAACATTGATAAACAAGGGCTGAGGGACTTAGTCACTAGTAGAGGTACCTGACATGTAGGGATTCCTTTGGGTTGAACCAAAGGACATTCAATACGATTTCACAGCTGGGTGGAGAAAGAAAGAGTCTGGTGAAGGCAAATTCATGATCACTATAAAAACTAGTGCTGCTTTGGTTTTCTACATGATTAAAGATACAAATGACACAAAAAACTCCAATTGTTAGTGTATGTTACTGAGCACACAATGCATACCCATGGAACACTGTGACATTCATAACTGAGTGGGGATAGGGTGGAGCTGCCTAGTACGGTATTTAGAATTTTATTGAAGTCACACTTCTTTTGATCCACATAAACAAGGTATCACTTTTGCATGTCAAATGGAACCCCATGGGAACAACAAAGAAATAATGTACATGATCAGAATGAAACAAATGGGAATCCAAATGTTTTACTACAAAAATCAGCTCTGCCGAAGATAAGCATTCAGTAATTTAGGAACAAAAGAACTATGGGAAGCAAACAATGAAAAGACACAGGAGTCCTCCCTTATTAGGACATGTTTGGGCCGGGCGTGGTGGCACATGCCTGTAATCCCAGCACTTGGGAGGCTGAGGCAGGAGGATCAGGAGTTCAAAGCCAGCCTCAGCAACTTAGCAAGGCCCTAAGCAACTCAATGAGACCCTGTCTCTAAATAAAATACAAAATGGGGCTGGGGATGTGGCTTAGTGGTGGAGTGCCCCTGGGTTCAATCCCCAGTACCAAAAAAAAAAAAAAAAAAAAAAGCCATGTTTTAAGTGAAAATACAAGAAACGCCCCAATCCAAAAACAGGGAATGGCAGAAGGAAGAGAAAACAGGATCAAATTTCTGTCTAAATGAACTAACAGAGGACACACCTCCAGCCCTGGCTGGATCTGTGAAGCATGCTCTAGACAGAGTGATTAACAGGGACAAAGTTTGTGGACATGAATGGGCTTAGAGGGAAGGAGGTACAAGAAGGCCTGACTGTGTGAACCCTCCAAGGGGCCAGGAACACATGGGAAGACAAGTAAAGGTCAGATCAAGGCCAAATTGAAACATGGGGGGTCCCATTTCCTATTTGTAGGTGAGGAAGCTGAGGCCTGGGAAAAGTGAGTCAAAAGCTCAGTCCCTTCTTTCATATCCACCCTGAGTTCAAAGTCCTCACTCCCCAATACATGGTAACATGGTCAAACTCACACATACGTGGAGCTACACACCTCCTAGTTATTTATTGAAGATAATGATTGCAATACACATAGATATTCAGACAGGCTGATTCAATATAACTAGTAATTTGTGTAGTCCCCCTTCGAGTATTATCAGTAGGCTGCCTGCTCCACCAAGTATCCCTGGCCTATCATCTAAAGAATCACCAGAGGGCATTTCTAAAGCGCCTAGTCAAATGGTTGTTTGGGTCATCTTGAATTTGACTTGAGTCTGATCCCTATAAAATATTTCTACTCCCTGTGTCAGGAAAGAACCAGGGCCCTCCAGAATACACCAGACACAGTCTGAACCTGAGTAGAGAGTAGCAAGCATTCAAGGGAGCACTCTCCAAGCTGGGACTAGCACATCCTGTTCTAGACACCATGGTTTACCTAAAACCCTCTATCAACATTTGAAGAGTTGAGTCTCCTGAAACTATGGTGATGGAGAACAAAGAAGAGCAGGAAGAAATGATGTTAATTGAATGTTGCCACCTGTCACAAAACTGTCCCATGATCTGACTCATTTACATAGTCCATTGGCCTCGAGGCTTATATCTTGGCTCCCATTTTGTCATGAGACAGAAATTCACTTTATCTCATGGGTTGATGTGCCCTTGGGGGTTAGGGCATAGAAACAAACACAGCATGTGTTCAGTAAAGCTATTCAAAGAGAACAAACTGTGAGGCTTGTTGAGTTTAGTGTCATATGCACAGTATCCACAGCGACACTGAGGGTTAGTAGAAGAAATGGATCTGAACTGAGAACCATTTGATCCCAATGCCTGCAATGAACCCACATTCTTAGCAAAGTCTGAATGCCTCCTGCTATGGTTTGGATCTTAAAGGTCCCCTGGTAGCTTATACTTTGCACTGGGACAATAGGAAAGCTCCTTTGAGGACCTCTCAGGAACTAGCCACACCCTGCATCCAACTCAAGTGCATAAAAGTGTAAACTCATTTGAAAGATGGTTCCAGGGAAAAGCCCCAGGGCACCTGGTTGGCACAGGGCTGTGTAGACAATTCTTGCCCCAGAATTTCCTTCCCATGCTCCAACTATCCAGAACTTGAGGCAGCTGCAGCACATTCAAGTTATGGACAGATATTGCTCCTGTTGTGGCAGGCCCTGATGTCCTCTCCATGGTGCTTTTTATATAGGTATACACAAAGCAAAATTACAGAATCCCACAATCTTCCACCACAGAGTCAAAGGAAAGCCAAAGAGGACAGGCAGTGTACAGCATGGTAAGAATCCTTGAGGACACCTACAAGTGGGCGATGTGAGAAGCTGTGAGAGTGAAGGGTGAGCTGCAGTGGAGATCTCGGGAATGTGGAATGTGTGCCAAGGAAAGCTGAAGGCAGTGAGCAGAGCCAGCCAAGGACAGTCGAGTTGCAAGGTCATTGGAGTGGGGCACTGTAAAAATCCTTCAGAGCTCAAAGCATGCCATTGTGTGACAGGGATGCTGAACATGACATCAGTTCCTACAGGAACTGATGTTTGACACGCTCAGTTCTGGTCATGCTTTGGACTATTCCTCCTTACCATTTTCTTAGTCCTTCCTCTGGGAAAGGTGATCTGTACCTGTGCATTATATCTGAGGAGTATGTAACTTGTGCTTTACTTTTATAGTGGCTCACATCGAAGAGTTGACCTTGAGTCTCAGAGGAAACTTTGAACTTGGATGTCTGAGCCATGTTGGAACTATTCACTAGAGAAATCTTGGAGATTAACCAAATACAGTTTGCATTATCAGATGGACATCAGACTTCAGGAGTGGGCAGAATATTATGTTTTGAATCTTCTTTTTTTATTTGTTCTTTTTAGTTATACATGAGTGTAGAATGTATTTTGGCAAACTATACATACATAGAGTATAACCTATTTCATTTAGGATCTCACTCTTGTGGTTGTCCATTATGTGCAGTACATCTCTAGTAAATAGAGAAATGCAAATTAAAACTACACTGAGATTCCATCTCACTGCAGTCAGAATGGCAATTATCAAGAATACAAGTAATAATAAATGTTGGCAAGGTTACGGGGAGAAAAGTACTCTCCTACATTGGGACTACAAATTGCTGTAACCACTATGGAAAGCAGTATAGAGATTTCTTAGAAAACTTGGATTGGAACCACCATTTGACCCAGTTATCCCACTCCTTGGTCTATATCCAAAGAACTTAAAAACAGCATACGACAGTGACACAGCCTCATCAATGTTTAAAGTATCTCAGCTCACAATAGCCAAGTTATGTTTTGAATCTTCAGTATCCCCCCAAAAGTCCATGGATGAGGACCTGTTCCCCAATGCAACAATGCTCATATTTGTGGCCTAGGGCAAGAGACGGGTCATATGGTCTCTGACCTCATAAATGGATTATGAGATTAACAATGTATTCATAACTCAACAGGCTATTCAGAGGGGTAGAAACCTCAGAAGGTGGGAGCATAGGTGGAGAATGTAGGTTACTGGGGAAATGCCCTAGAGGGTGCATTTTACCATTTTGTCCCAGGCTTCCTTTCTCTCCCCTCCTAGTCTTTGCTTCCTGGCCACTGTGAGGTAAACGGCTTTGCTCCAGCATGTACCCCCTGCCATAATGTTCTAACTGGCCAGAGGCCCAAACCAATAGGGTCAAGTAACCATGGACAGTAAACAGAAACAGTACAAAGGTACCATTACCCAGTACAGTGATGAGAGACACTACCCAGATACTCTGACCATATACAGTAACAAAAGACATTGCAGAAACAATGGGACCAAGTAAAGAAAACACTGACGATACCCAGATACTGTGGCATTATCCAGATGCTGTGACTGGATTCAGTAAATAGAGACAATACCTAGATACTGTGACCAGGTACAGGACATAGAAACAATAAGCAGATACCATGACCAGGAACCAAAGACGCTAGCCAGACCAGATAAGTAATCAGACATGTTAGACAGATTTTCACGTCTAGGACTGGTAATCTAAAACAACAAATAGATATCAAGATCAGGAATAGTAATCAGAGGAAAAGATTAGATACCATAATGAGGTAAAGGAATCAGAGACAAAAACCAGGTTCTGTGACCATATATACTAACTAATCATTAGCCAGGTATGGTAAACAGAGATGATCCCTAGATATGTGGAAATAATACTAGAAAAATAAGACGAGACACTATCCAGATGCTGCAACAAGGTAGAGTAACCAGACACAGTAATCAGATACCGCGAACAGGTACAGTAACCAGAGAATTAGTCAGACAGCACAACCAGGACCAGTAACGAGAAACATTAGCCAAGTACTGAGACTAGGTAAAGAAAACAGAGACAATAACCAGAGATATTGTCCTGATACCATGACCAGTAGAGTAACCAGAGACACTTGTCAATTACTGTGGCCAGGTGGTATAAACAAAGACATTAGCAAGATACCTTGACCAGGTACAATAACCAGAGACATTTGTCACTTACTGGGACCAGGTATAGTAAACAGGGACAATAATCACATAGCATAGCCAGCTACAGTAACCAGAGATATTAGCAAGATCCTGGGACCTGGCACAGTAACCAGGGATATCAGCAAAACATTAGGACTAGGTACGGTACCTGAGACATTAAGGAAATACTGAAACCAGATAGAGTAACCACAGACATTAGCCATATACGGTGACCAGGTAAAGAGACATTAGTCAGGTACTGTGACCAGATTCAGTAAACTAAACCACTGGCAAAGAAATGAGATCACTGCTCTAATTTTTTCTGGCCATGTGTTTCAGAAGCCTTTGAAACCAGGTTGCAGGAAGAATTTTGAAGAATTTGGAGAACTCTGTAAGTGAAGCTGGTGGTAACTGGTGGTGGCTCAAAACAACAGAATGCTAATGGGAATGCAAGAGTAAAGCCTATGCTGACAGGTTCTGAATGGAAAAAAGGACTCAAATGGGAACAGAGGCATTTTTGATTAATGTTACATTCTGGCAAGGAACTTGTTTTGTCCATGTGTTGAGAAACTATGTGAGACAGAATTGAAAGGTCACAGAATAATCTGGTGAAGGAAATTTCCAGACAGTTCAGCATTCACTTTGGTGTGGGTAGTGCTGGGTGAATTTAGCCAGGTTTACAGTGAGAAAAAGAAGCAAAAAGCAGAGCATAAAGACTTTTTAAACTTTCAGTTTAATCAAAGAAAGTAGAAGGTGTAAAATTGAGCCCAAGGAGGGTATGGTTGCTTAAGAGATTAGTCCCATTAAAGAGAAATCAAATAATTTTAATTGCAACTTTAGAAAAGATCTTTTGAGGACTTCTCAGGAACTGGCCATACTCCTCCATCCCAGGCAAGTATATAAAAGTGTAAACCCATTTCAAAGACTTTGTTTTATGATGAAATCCCCAGGTCAACCATTTGAAACTGGGATGGGTAGAGGATTATTTCCTAGGGATTTCTTTCTCATGGTCCAGTTGCCTAGGCACTAAGTGGCTGCTGCAGCCACTTATCAATTGGTCTTGGCTATTACTCCTACCAGTGGCATGCCCTGGCATCTTCTGTAGGGTGCTCATTTTATAGACATACAGAAAGCAAGAGTTACAGGGTCTTGGAGACTTCCACTAAGATATCAAAGGAAAGCCTTAGAGGCCAGGCAGCACTTGGCATGGTCAGAATCCTTGAGGACCATGAGAGAAGTTGTGAGAGTGAAGAGTGAGCTGCAATAGAGACCTGAGGATTTTAGAAATGCCAGGAACATAGAGCCAAGGAAAGCTGCAGGTAGAGAGCAGACCCAGCCAAAGAGATTAGTCTTACAAGGTAATAGGAGTAGGGGCTGCTCAAGACCTTTAGAATTCATATTATGCAACCATGTGACATGGATGACAAACATGGAGCTGCAGGAATTGATGTTTGCCCTGCTGGGGTTCTGGTCCTACTTTGGACCAGTTCCTCCTTAACACTTTCCTAGTCCTTCCCTCGGAAATGGGGACATTCAGCCTGTGCATTGTATCTTGGGAATACATAACTTGTTTCGTAGCTCACATCAAAGAATTTGCCTTGAGTTTGAGAGAATACTTTGAACTTGGATGTTTGAACTATATTGCAACTACTGAGCTGGGTATGGTGGTACACACCTATAATTCCAGCAGTTCTGGAAGCTGAGGCAGGAAGATCACAAGTTTGACACCAGACTCAGCAACTTAGCAAGGCCCCAACTTAGCAAGACCTTGTCTCAAAACAGAAAACAAAGGGGCTGGGGATATAGCTCAGTTGGTAGAGTGCCTGCCTCACAAGCACAAGGCCCTGGGTTCAATCCCCAGCACTGAAAAAAAATAGAAAAAAAAAGGGCTGAGGATGTGGTTCAGTGGTTAGGCACCCATGGGTTTAATCCCCAGTGCGATAGATAGATAGATAGATAGATAGATAGATAGATAATAAAAAGTTTTGATGAGGATAGAGAAATTGGAACCCTTGTACATTGCCAGTGGGAATGTAAAATGGTGAAGCTATTTTGGCAAGCAATTTTTCTTTGAGGGTTCTGAGAACATTAAATACAGATTCTCAGGATAATCCAGTAATTACACTCCCAGGCATATAACCAGAGAAATGAAAAACATATTCATTTAGTAAACTTACATATGAACATTCATAATGGCCTTCTTTTTTCATTATATTTTATTACTTTATAGTCATACATAATAGTGGGGTTTATTTTGATGTATACATAAATGCATACAATAGAGTTTTATCCATTTCAATCCCAGTATTTCCTTTTTCCCTCCCTTCTTCCTTCCTACTGATCCCTTTCCTCTATTCCATTGGCCCCTCCTCCCTCTCCCTTGGTGCCCCCACTTCTACTCTATGATCTCCCTTCTATTTTCATGAGATCCTCTTTTTTTATTCCCTTTTTCTCTCTAGCTTCTGCATGAGAGAAAACATCTGACCCTTGACTTTCTGAGTCTGCCTTATTTCACTTAGCATGATGTTCTGCAGTTCCATTCACTTACCAGTAAGTAACATAATTTCATTTTTCTTTATGGTTAAGTAGAACTCCATTATGTATATATACACTTCTTTATCCATTCATTTATTGATGGGCACCTACTCTGGTTCCATAACTTGGATATTGTGGATTGTGCTGCGATAAACATTGGTATGCATGTATCATATAGTGGCCTTATTCTTAATGGCTCCTCCCCCACCAAATGTTCATAGGCTGAAGAATGGACAAGGGAATGTGGTATATACATACAATGGATTCTTATTTACCAATTAAAAATGAAGTGCTTATACATAGGACAACAAGGGTGAATCCTGAAAGCCCAATTAGTGCCACTTAGGTAAAGAACCATGTATTATTATGATTGAATTTACAGAAAATATCCAAACAGATACATCCATGGAAATGAAATGGAGGTTAGTGGTTGTCATGGGCGGGGAGCAGAAGGAATAGGGGGTTGATGACTAAGAGATGTGGGTTTCCTTTTGGAGTGATGGAAATGTTCTAAAATTGATTGTGCTGATGGTTGCACAACTCTGTGAGTGTTCTAAAAGCCACTGAATTGTACACTTTAAATGGATAAAGTGTATGGTATGTGAATTATATTTCAATGAAACTGTGTTTAAAAATTATTAAGTGAGCTGGGCACAGTTGCACACACCTTTAATCCCAGCAGCTCAGGAGGCTGAGGCAGGAGGAGCACAAGTTCAAAGTCAGTCAAAGCAACACAGCGAGGCCCTAAGCAACTCAGAGAGCCCTGTCTCTAAATAAAATATTTTTAAAAGGGCTGGGGATGTGGCTCAGTGGTTAAGTGCCCCTGGGTTCAATCCCCAGTTACCACCCCCTCAATTTTAAAAATTAAAAATGGAGGAAGGATAGATAGCATAGAGGGAAGGGAGGGGTGGGGTCGGGGTAGGGGGGGAAGAATAATAACAGAATGTGTGACAGATATCATTGCCCTGTGTACATGTATGAATGCACAGATTGTGTGATTCTACTTTGTGTGCAACCAGAGAAACAATAGCTGTACTCCATTTGTGCTCAATGAATCAATAAGCAAATAAAAAAATAAAAATAAAAAAGGCAAAAAAAAAGCTGCCATAGTTTTTTAATTGAGTGTTTTTGATTCTAAAAAACAGATCTTCACTTAACTATGAAAAGTCCAAGGAATTTAGTATAATTATAACAGTGAGTTAATTTCTACCAATGGTTATTAACGCAAGCATTTCCTAACAGAACGGTTCAAAGTTCAGGTATTAAATATAATTACAATTACAATTGTACCTCGATATCTAGAATACCTATATTCATTGTATGTAAATGAATACATAGAGCACATAAATAATATACAGCACACATGTGAATTAAACTGTTATTCTACTATGCAGTATGAAGTCATGGAATTTAAAGAAACTACTTCAACCTATAAACTTCTGATCAAAAAAAAATTTTTTTTAAAGCAAATACTAAAAATTAACAGTGAAACTCCCCCCCTGGAGAGGGCAGGATGATGGTAAGGAATGAGCAGATGCAGAGCCGGCTACAGCTACCTAGCTGGGGTCTGCTCCACACCAGAATCCAGGTCTCTGAAGATGTCAAAATGCCTGGGTGGGAGAGATGTTGAGCAGCTTCAGGAAGATAAAGGAAAGTTCTTGCTCAGGAGATGATTCCTCCTAGAAATCCTAGGAAGTCTGATTTAGACTTCAGTGCTTGAGGTCAATTACCAAGTCACAGAAATTCAGCTGTGAAAATCGTGTCAAATCATGTTTTAAAGTCTCTTGAGCTTCAAGAAGAGAAGTTCCATTTTTTTTTCGTTCCCAAGATTCCATATGAAAAATCCACAAGGAAAGGTTCTCAATTTTGCTACCTCAGAAAGTACAGATACTTCAGTGTGTCTAGAAGAATTTCTGGGAATATTCAAACCCAAGTGAAAATGAACACACTCCTTCTCAGCCGTGAAAACATCAAAGATTCAATGTGACATGCTAGAAAATTTTGAAGAAATACCCATGGAATCTACAGACAGATTGGATTAATGGAAGATTAATGGAAGAGCCAATGTAACAGAGCCATGAAAACATTTCACACGTGGTCCAGGACAATTCCAAAAAAATCTATTTTCCTTTCTCTCTGGGCTCACAGCTGGACAATTCTCAACTCCCTGGCAGTCAGGTGTGGTCACCAAGCTCTAGTCACTGAAAAGAGAGCAGAACTGGTGCCCACTGCTTCCTGTTGGCATGAAAACCCTCTTGGGTAGACTTCACCACCCTCTTCCTTGTCCTTTTACTAACTAGATGCAGCTGTAGGATAAGATACTAGAGGATGGCAGAGCCACACAATAGGAGACACCTAATCCCCAAATGACCAAATGAACATCATCACCTGAACACATGCTCAAGACTGTTACATGGATAAGAAGGAAATTTCCATTGCATTGAGCAATCACCTTAGGGTCCATTGTAGTTTAGATCTGAAATGGCCCCCAGGGCTCTTGTATAGTTCCCAATGCAGAAGTATTCAGAGGCAGGAGTGTTGGGAAAGTGATTAGATCATAAGGGCTCTACCCTCTTCAATGGGTTAATCCACTAAATGAGTCACAGCAAAATGGACTATTGGAAGGAAGTAGAAGCTCTTGGAGGTGGGAGCTAAAGAAAAGAATGAGGTCTTGGGGTCTTGCCTTTGGGAACTATATCTTATCCCAGCCTCTTCTTCTTCCTTTCTCTTTGTCTCTCCTTCCCAGCCACCAGGAGGAGGTAAGCAGGGTATTGTTCCCCTACACTCTTCCACCATGATGTTCTGCCTAACCTCAGGCCCAAAGCAATGAAGTCAGTCAACCTTGGACTGAAACCACCAGGCAAAATCAATCTTTCCTTCTTTTGGGTGTTTTTCTCAGGTATTTTGTCACAGTGACAAAAAGCTGACTAACACAGGGTCTACGGCAGCTCAACCAATTATAACTAATACATTAAATTCAAGTCATATGAAATATGCTCAATTTACAGAATACAAATTCTAAAGATGAGAAGCAATGTTAGATTTCACAGGATAAATGATCACTCAGCTCTTACCCATTCACTGTGCAAAAGAGGAAACCTCAGTAGTTTGATACAAATATTCTCCCTCTTGATTTCCAATTATCTGCATAGAAAGTGGTGAGACTGCCAGGCACAGTGGTGCACAGTGGCACACACCTGGAATCCCAGTAGCTCAGGAGGCTGAGGCAGGAGGATAGCAGGTTCATGGTCAGCCTCAGCAATTTAGCAAGGTCCTAAACAACTTAGTGACACCCTGTCGTTAAAACAAAACAAAACAAAACAAAACAAAACAAACAAATAAATAAAAAGGGCTGCTGATGTAACTCAGTGGTAAAGCATTCATGGGTCTAATCCCCAGTACCAAATAAACAAAACTGAAAACAACAACAAAAAGAAAAAGGTGAGATTAGGGCTGAAGATATAGTTTAGTGGTACAGCATCTGCCTACAATGTGTGAAACCCTGAGTTCAATTCCCAATATTGACAAAAAGAAAAGAAAATGGTAGGATTATAGAAGAGTAATCTTATATTTTAATGTATTTTCTGATCTGCCTTTAATAATTACAATACCTTTGCAACTAAAACACTTTTAATACACAACAGAGACAAAAACTAGAGAAACAGCTCACTGAAATATAACAGACATGCCAATAACAACTCAACATATAGGAACTAGATATATAATAAATATTACATCAAAATCAGTAGTACAAACATGAATCTTTAAATTAAAAGCATTAGAGAAACTGAATTCCCCTGAGAAAAATGAAAATAATTGCTACTGTCCCACAATATTCAAAAGTAAATTCCAAATAAGTTACAGACCGAAACTTAGAAAATGAAAACTAATTTTTGCCCACTTAGTTCACAACTGTCCAATGCCTAGAACAGTGTGTAGCAAAGAGTAATGAAGTAAATATATCAAGGAATGTGTTGCAAGAAGAATTGAAAGAACAAAGTGGTCACTTTGTAATGTCAATAAAGGAAAAAATTTCTTAAACAAGGACCTAGAAGTACCAAATATAGGATAAAAGATGAATATTTTGACTACATCAAAATTAAAATTTCACCGGGCATGGTGGTACACACCTGAGGCAGGAGGATTTCAAGTTCAAAGTCAGTCTTAGCAAAAGTGAGGAGCTGAGCAAATCAGTGAGACCCTGTCTCTATATAAAAATACAAAATAGGGCTGGGGATGTAGTTCAGTGGTCGAGTGCCCCTGAGTACAATCCCCAGTACTCCCTCCCCCACCAAATTAAACATTTCATGGCAAAGCAATTATAAACAAAAATTCAAAACAACTCAATGAGGCAAGATATTTATAAAACACCTGACAAAGTTCTAATAGCTAAAATATATAAGAAACATTTTTCCTTTCATACTTTATTTCTAGTTTACTTCAGTGGCAAACTAATATCCTGGTCTGAATTGAGGCATTAGCTAGGAAGGGTTTAAATCTGACTCCCTTTTCTTCCAGCTGTGTTACTTTAAGTGTATTATTTAACTCTCAGTGCTTCCATTGACACAGGGGTAAAAGGATAAAGTTTTCAATAAATAGTATGAAAAAATTGTAGGAAAAAATGAGTTAATACATACAAATCATTCCGCATATATATTAGTTATTACGTTCTCCACTTTAATTTTCTTCATCTAACATATTACTAGCTAAAACTGTTTTTGTCTCCTTCTAACTGCAACATAAGATCCAAAAAAACAAGGTTTTCCATTGTATTCCTAGCATCTGACATATTAAAGATACTCAATAAATATTTGCTGGATGAATGAGAAGTCAACAAAAATTCAATATGAAAAAGACTAAAGACTGGCAGAAGAATGGTCCGAGGATAATGACTAAGCACTTCACATTGAAGGATGGCCTAACAGCCAACAAATGTTTAAAAAGATTGCATTTTTTCCACTCATTTCCCAGACCTGTTAGTCTAATAATAGAAGAATGGAGGAGAGGGAACACTAATAGACTCCTGGGCGAATATAAACTGAATCAAGTGCACTGGGAAGAACAATCTGGCATCACCATTATCACCACCACCTGAAGATACATCAATAGAAATTTTCAAAATTGAAAAAGAGAAAACATCCTGACAATAATTACTAGGTGTGGTGGTGCACACCCATAATCCCCACTACTTGGGAGACTGAGGCAGAAGGATCATAGGACAACCTGGACAACTGAGGGCACCACTATCTCAAAATTAAAAATAAATCAATAAAAAGACTGTATAACTCAGTAGTAGAGTGCTCCTGGGTTCAGGTGACTGGTACCATCAGAAATAAGAATAATAATGATGATAAATTGAAGCAAAATGACTGAAAATTTCCCTAAATTAATGTCAGACACCAGACTAAGGTCCAGGAAACTCAGAACACTAAGCAGAATATATGCTAAAATATCTAAACCTAGACAACGTATATTTGTTATATCCAAAGTATGTGCCCTCAAATTTTATATGTTAAGATTTGGCCCCCAGTACTTCAGGCTGTGACCATATTTGAACACTTTTTTAAAAGGTGGTTATGTTCAAATGAGGATGTTAGGGAGAGTCCTAACCCAATCTGACTGATGTCCTTACGAAAAGAGGAAAATTTGACACATACACACTGGGAGGACCCACAGAGAGAAAAAGCTATGTGAGTGCAGAGAAAGGTGGCCATCTGTGAACCTGTGAGAGAGACCCTAGAAATGCAAGCTTGCCAACACCTTGATCTTGAGCTTCCAGCCTCCAGAATGGTGAGAAAATCATTTTCTGCTGTTTAAGCCACCCAGTTTGTGGTGCTTCTTAAATGGCATCCCTAGAAAACCAACAATATTGAACCTACAGGTCATTTTCAGGTGAGTGCTCTCAAAATCTCACAGCAGGTGTGTGTGTGCGTGTGTGTGTGTGTGTGTGTGTGTGTATGTGTGTGTGTGTGAGAGAGAGAGAGAGAGAGAGAGAGAGAGAGAGAGATGTTGATTGGAGGAATTAGTTTGTTTATATTCAATAAAGGTGTTTTTAAAACTAAACAAATAAAAAATAAAATACATAGGAAACTTTATCTCCATCTTCATCAGAGAAATACATGCAAAAATAAAATTAGCCAATTAACTTAGCCATTCACACATTGATATGAGCTAAATGTTGTTTTTCCCACTAATAGATAGTAGTTCAAGAAGAGTAATATCAGGCCAGGTACAGTGGCACATGCCTATAATCCCAGTTACTCAGGATGCTGTCACAGAAGGATTGCAAGTTTGAGACCAACCTGGGCAACTTCAGGATACTCTGTCTCAAAATGAAAAGTAAAATGGGATAAGGATGTAGCTCAGTCATAGAGCACCAGAGTTCAACCCCTAGTTCTGGAATAAAAGAAGAGTAAATCAGCAAGATGGTGGACCACAAGTGACCTGTTCATATCCCCTAACAGCAGCTAGAATTTGGCAGCCACCCACAAACAAAAGTGCCCTTATGGGAACTGCAGGTTGTAGGTTGTGGAGTACAAGACTGAGGAATGCTGTTTAGAAAGGACAGGCTCACATCCAGGTGGCAGGGCTGCCACATGTGGTCCTGGCTACAGATCCAGTAACAGTCTGAATCCCTGCCCCTTGGACTACAGGCCCTCTTGGCCTCGGGTCTACCAACAGCACCTTTGCCAAGGGTGCCAGGAGGAGTCATGCCCACTCATGTCTTGAGTGACCGCCTGCCAACCTCAGGTTCAACTGTCGATCCTGAAGCAGTCCTGTAACTTGACCCCCATCCCAGCTGCAGTCTGACAGCAGCCTTGCCCAACAAGAGACCCATGGAAGTCATGCCTGTGTCCACAGAGGCAGCCTGTAGGCTTCTGTCCCATAGCAGATCCTCAAACAGCTCCATCCCTACAAGTTTTCTCCAATCCTCATCACAGCCACTGTCCAGGAACAAGTTGTCCTGCTCATCAGGGACTGACAGGGATACACACATCCGTGCCTCTGGAGGCAGGCCAGCCAACTTTGGTCAGACTGTAGATCTTGAAGGAACCCCATGTCCCAGCTTCAGACTTGCTCAGCTGTAGTCCAGAGGCAGCCCTTACCTGCCCAGGAAACTAAGAGCAAGAAGCATGCTCACCTGTGCCCTCAGAAGCAGGCCTGCAGACCTTCATGTCAGCTGACACAGCACTGTGACTCAGTTCTAGCCCCTCTCAGTCAAAGTCTGGAGCCAGTCTGCCAGGTAGGGACCAATCCAGGGAACCAGCAGGAGCCCTCCCAGGGACCTAGAGAAGGCCATACTAATTTACACAGCTGGGAAAAAATTTAACCAATGAGGTGAAAAATATGTATACTGAAAACTTTAAGACATTGACTAAATAAGCTGAAGAAGTCACAAGTAAATGGAAAGATATCTCAGGTTCACAGCCTAGAAAAATTAACATCACCAACAATGGCCATATTAGGATTGAATGCAATCCCTATCAAAATTCCAAAAGCATTTTTCACAGAAATAGAAAATCTTGAAATATATATGGGACCACAAATAAACAAAGCAATCTTAAGAAGAGAGAATAGAGTTGGAGGTATCAACTTTCTGATTTCAAACTATAATCATCCCTTCACATCCATGTGGACCTCCCATGGATACCACAATCCATAGATGCTCAAGTCCCTTACTGGCATAGTATTTGCATATAGCTTATGCACATTCTCCTATATAACTTTGAATCATCTCTAGATTACTTACAGTGCCCAATACAATGTAAATGCTATGTAAATAATTGCTATGTTGTTTAGGGAATGATGACAAGAAAAAGTCTGTATCTTGTAAAGATGCAATATTTTTTAGCATTAATACAAACAACTTTTTATTTTTTAAATTTTTACCTTAAAATATTTTGGATGGGTTTCTCATAACTTTTTTGTCAAAAATGAATATCAAGTAGGCATCTTTTTTAAGGTATTGCATATACTAGCCTACTTTATGCTGATTAGGGATAAAATTTATGCTGATTAGGGATAAAATTTTATTAGGGATAAAATGTTTATGTATAACATTTGAGTTGACAACATTTGGGCTTTTTTTAGCTTTGTTACCGTTTTTATTATTTTTTTAACCTGACAATTGAGTATATTTTGAAATATTTTACATACATAGAATAAGTATAACTTGCTCCAATTAGTATCCCATTATTGTGGTTGTACTTGATGTGGAGTTACATTGGTCATGTATTCATATACGAGGATAGAAAAGATATCTAATTCATTCTACTGTCTTTCCTATTATCAGCCCTTCTCCCTTCCCTTCATTCCCCTTTATTTAGTCCAAAGAATTTCTAATCTTCCCCTCCCTTGTTGTGAGTTAACATCCACATATCAGAGAGAACATTCTGCTTTTGGTTTTCAATGTTTATGGAAGCACAATTCACAATAGTCACACTATGGAACCAACCTAGGTGTCCTATAACAGATGAATGAATAAAGAAAATATGGCATGTGTATATACATGGCATGTGTATATGGCATGTGTGTATACCATAAAGAAGAATGAAATTATGGCATTTGCCAGTAAGTGGATGGAACTGGAGAATATCATGCTAAGTGAAATAAACCAGTCCCAAAAGGATGCAATATTTTAAAAACTTTGAATTTGTGAGTGATTGAAAATGCAGATGCAAAACTCAAAGATTCAGAGGGTCAATTGTATATTACAAAGTGGGCAATAATTATCACAAAAGTTTGGTATTGGCATAAAAATAGACAAATAGAACAATGTAACAGAGTAGAAAGCCCCAAAAGAAAGCAATGCAAATACGGTCAAGTCATCTTTAACAAGGGTCTCAAGAATACACACCATGGGAAGGATAACCTCTTCAATAAATCATGTGGGGAAATCATGAGTGGGATAGTTGCAACTGCTGCACAGTATTATGGATGTATTTAATGACACTGATTACACTTGAATGTTAAGATTGTAAATTTAATGTTATGTATTTTACTATGAAAAATGGAAAAGAAATTCAAAATGCTTTTCTCCAAATCTGGAGAAAAGTTTTGAGTCTTCCCTACCCAGCTGTCTAGTGTGTGTTAGGGTAGGAAGGAGGTGAGAAGAGGCCAAGAAAGAGCATCTGGACTGACTTAAAGACCCCAAGCCATATTTCATTTTGCTGGACAAGAGACTTTTCTTTCATGATTTTAATTACATTGATCTCAAGCAATCGATTTTTCTTTTCCATAAAATTGATTAAATTATCAAAAAATATGTAATTGAGCTAGGCACAGTGGTGCACACCTGTAATGCCAGCTACTTGAGAGGTTGAGGTAGAAGGATCACAAGTTCAAAGCCAACCTGGGCAATTTAGGAGACCCTGTCTTAAAATTTTAAAAAGGGCTACAAATGTAGTTCCATGGTAGAGCCTAGCATGCACAAGGCCCTGGGTTCAATCTCTAGTACTGCAAAAAATAAATAACAAATACTAAATATTTTATATATTTTCATAATCCTATATTTTATACATATATATTATATTCTTAATATATTTTTATATATTTTATAAATTGAGAAGACCTGATCATTAGTATTGGACAACATGAGGATTTGCTATGGAAGTGACTCTGGGCAGTTTATACATTGTGAACACAGTCTATGTTGGATCAAGGTTTTATGCTGACCCAACTCATCCTTCAACATGTGCAGAAGGATGAGGATGGAATTTGAATAGAACACACCCTCAGCTGGAGACTTGAACTCAGAACCCACTAATTGAACAGATAATAGGAAAAAGAAAATCTGTTGAATATTAGAGTAACTGGTTAAACTAGGTTTTGACTGTCAATTCAAAAAAGCATCAATAACATTACCAAGTGCACTGTGAAATAATGTAAAGTTACCTACTAGGCACCCAAGAACTTTGGCGTAGTGCTGGGGGAAATCCCAGCCTTGCGCATGATGGCCAAAGGTTCTACACCCAGCTCCCAAAGACTATGTAATGTACTTTTTTTTTTTTTTTTTTTTTTTAATCTGGAAAAGCATTGAGGCCCCAGTCTGATTCTGACAGAAGAAACTTAAAATGAAAAGTAACGTGGGCATTTCAGAGTGTCTGTCTTGGGGTCAGGCAGCGCTCCTGGGTGGGAGCCGCTCCGGGGAGCCCAGCTGTAGCTGCACGTGGCCTGGCCAGGTTACAAAGCCCGGCGGCCCTTCAGCACCTCGCAGTGGCGCCTGGACGAGCCCTGCAGAGCTGGACCTTGTGCTGCCGGGTCCCCCCAGGCAAGGCCGTTGCGGAGGACCCGGCGGGGTGGTGAGAAGAGCAGCGGCGCGGGAGCGCGGGAGCTCGGCGGAGGCTGTCAGCCACTTCCAGCCTCGGGCTGGGCCACGTGTTAGGAGCCGCGGGTAGGACCCTGGGCGACCGCTCTGAAAGTTGATGAGCCCTCATGACAACGGGCAGAAGCCTAGAGGCCCTGGAGCGGGAGCGGAGCCCCGGGCGACAGGGATGGCCAGCGGACAGGATGGGAAGTTCCCCCACCAGAGAGAAAAGGGGGCGAACAAACCCTATCTGGCCAATTCCAAGCCCCGGACCCTGCTTACTGTCGGTTAGCGGAAGGCCTGTGCATGTAACATGAAAAGGCTGCTCTCAACTTTCCCACAACCTTTTAAAAGAACACTTCTCCTACAGCTGGACTTTCCAGATGTAAGGAGGTTGCCCATGATGTATATGGTAAAATAGAGTTAGAAAATAACATGTTTGTTGTTTTTAAAAGTCAGGGGAAAAAGTCTTTTGGAAGAGACTTTGAAATGGAGTTGGTGGACCACCTGTGAAAGCAACACTAGGAGCGACACTCATGCACCTTAGACATGGAGCAGAAGGTTGAGAGAAGGAAGAAAAGAAGCTCTTGTGCTGGATGAGTACTGTGTAAGACAGTTCTCATAATTTAACCATTGTTACAGTATGTGTGCACCTTTTATACCTCATTACTGTATATGTAGTTGACAATGCCAAGAGAATATTTAAAAATTTTAGAAGATTTTTAATTCTATAGACTAAATTGGGGGAGGGCACACAAAGAAAAACTGAGTAATGGTCCTTGATCTGCCAGTTTTGTAACTTCAAGGAAGTTATTGAGTTCCCTTTGGAACTCAGTATCATTACCTCTGAATTGAAGAGGAGGGAAAAAGTGTTTTCCAGATATCTTCTATCTCTATCTAAGACTCCTTCAAAAGATGAAAACATAAAGAAGTCACACATATTAACTATTATTTATTTGTTTGTTTATTTATTTATTGGTGGTACTGGGATCAGACCCAGGCCCTTGCACATATAGACAAGAGCTCTGCCACTGAGCTGTATTGTTATTAAGTCACCATAGCTCCTAAACTGACTTACTTCAAAATCTTTAACTACAGCTTTCAAAGTTCTAACTAAAAATGTTGAAGTCAGAACTTTGGAAAATATGTATATGTTTGTATACTTAATTGTATATATTTTAAGGATTAAAATAAGATTGTCTATAAGGCCAACAATTGAATGTTTTAGAATATAAATTAGGGGAAGATGATGAGAAATATGACCAATCAGTAAGTTTTAATATCAAAAAAGAAACATCAAGTAATTAGAAAATTATGCCATGAAAACGAAAATCATGTCAAAAGTTTTTTTCATAATTGAGATCAACAACATTTTCAACATCTATTCTGCTTCAGATTATTCACAGAGTAATTTTGGACAAAATTGAAATTATCAAATTGCAAGATTGAAAAAGTCATAGAGGCTAATATAGTCAGGTAGATCCTGCCAAGAGCAAATTGCTTTCAGCTTCTCCACGTCACCTTTTGCCCTTAGCAGCTCTTCTCCAGCTCCTGCCTTTTCCATCCATCCCTCTTCTCCTGAACATACAATCCAAAATTGATTTGATTTTCTAAAATTATCTGATGCCCTTCTTTCAACATTTGCAGGATCTGAGGGTTACACCCTAATAGTGACTGAAAGTGTTCTCTACTTTCACACAGAAAAAAATCATCTCTCTTTGGAGTGAAAGATGGAGATGATGTCATTCTCAAACCAATAGAGGAAAGTGATGTTGACAAGGATCTTTCCATAACATATACTAATTCATTTCTTTTCTTGGCTCTGAAGTATTGCCGTGTTAAGAACATAATGTCCTCTTGCTTCACCTCCCCTGGAATAGCTGCAGGGCAGAGCTCCAACATTCCCGGTGGAGACCTGATACCAGTTTGTGCTGGTTCATCGAAACGAGGTGGATCTAGTGTTACCATCACGGATGCTTCAAAACAATATTTTCCCCTGTAATTACTCCCATCATTAACTTCCTTAGTGCTTCCTTCAGCAGGCAAAAGATTTCTACTTCATACTCTAGAATCATTCTGTGACTGGAGAAAGGCAGTATTTGCAGCGCCCTTGAATGATTTTATATCTGGATTCAGTTTTGTAATCTCTTCATTCAAACTTGGATTGCTTCTTCGGGGTGGTATGAATTTTTTTTTTCAAGGAATTACCCTGTAAGTGACTTGGTACTGCAGATCGTCAGCAGTACTGACAGCTGGTAGTAGTCCTCCCCCACAAACCCTCACACACACACCCCACCCCACCAGCCCTCCAGCCTACCTATCCAAGGACACAACACTGGCAACAATCTGATAGAAACTGTGTCTCAGGGAAACAGCAGCCCGAGCCAGTGGGAACCCCTCCCTGCTTAAGGTGTCTAAGGCCCTCCAGCGCCCAATCAGTGCCTTGGGTTCAATCCCTAGTACTAGGAACAAAAACAAAACATTGCTTTTAAAAAAATGTTGTTATAGGGCTGGGGTTGTGGCTCAGTGGTAGAGCGCTTGCCTAGCATGTGTGGGGCACTGGGTTTGATCCTCAGCACCAAATATAAATAAAGGTCTATCACATCAAAAAAAGAAAAGAAAAATGGCATGGAGAATGGGAGAGAGCAACTCAGGGTATGAACACACACATGCAGTGTGAAGCCCAGGGATTTTTTAGTGTAGAGAGAGCCAATTCAGTCTTGGTAACTGGACCCAGAAACCTCTCTTGGAGGTAGCTTCTACTTAGTTCGAATAGAATTTTTTCATGCAGCAATAAACCAGAAATCTGCATTTTATATAAATTTTTCCAGTTTTAAAACATCCGCAAATAATGCAAAATTCCTTTAAGACCCCATACAGACAGGTGAGTGGGCTTCATTTAGCCACTGGGCTTCCAGTTTGTAGCTTTGGGAGTAGAGCAAAGCTTGGGAATGCCAGCATCACTTGAGAACTTGCTAGAAATGTGAGATTATTCCAGTGGAATCAGAAACTCTGGGGATGAGGTCCTGCAATCTGATTTTTTTTTTCTTTTTCTTTTTCTTTTTTTTCTTTTTTTATTTTTTTGTGGTGCTGGGGATTGAATCCCATGGCCCTGCGCTTTAGAGGCAAGCACTCTACCAACTGAGCTATATCCCCAGCCCCGCTGCAATCCGTTTTGATGCACCCTCCAGAGACTCTGATACTAGCTAAACTTTGAGAACCAATGAAATAAGAGGATTTTTGTTTGTTTTTGTTTTGCACAGTATTGGAAATTGAACCCCAAAGTACTCCACCACTGAGCTAAATCTCCAGCTCTTTTAGATTTTATTTTGAGACAGGGTTTACTAAATTGCTCAGGCTGGCCTAAAATTTGAAATCCTCCTGCCTCAGCCTCCTGAATACCCAGGGATTACAGGTGAGCTCTACTGTACCTGACTTGAAACACAGTATCAAGTCAGGTACAGTAGAGCCTACTTACAACCTACCATGGTGCTTAAATCATGTTAAATTCTCAGAAATTTTTGTTGAAAAGCAGAGTGGGTCAAAGTGAGCTGAAGGATACCAATTTGGATATTGATTGGTGCCAGATTATGGATTATGTTAAATGGTATTTTGAATGAGTCAGGCTTAACTGAATGTACATTGGAAGCCACTGCAAGTGTTTGATTATGGGGCAATATGATTAGAGCTGTGATTTAGGAAGAGTGTTATAATAGCATTTAGGATTAGGCATTGCAGGAGAGAAAATTAAATTGGAAATTTAGATTATGGCTATGGAAAAAATAAAGTGAACTATTATGGGTACTGTTGTTTACTTAATTTCATTGATTGAATTTAAAAAGCATTTTATACCTGGTATTAGAGTTAAGCTTTTTATTATAGGAATGTCTTGAATATATATTATATCTTTTGACAATTTTATCTTCTTTCTTGAATCTATGCTATGACTTTCCTTTGAGTGTAATAAATCTTTTAATTTGAGATAATATTTTGTAATCCTATAAATACGTCTTTAGTTTACAACTCTAACTTTTTAAAATTAGAATGCAAATTATTTTATGAAAATTAATCATATTATAATTTCAGCATGGTATCACTCAAAATTGATTATGAATATTCAGTTTGAGTGTTGACATTATACAACAAAATCAGTTTCCCAAAGTGTGTTTTGAGGAATGTTAATTCTATGAGATGTTTCTAGAATAATTCTGTGTACAGAAAAGTGCAGCATGCATCTTTTTTTGTGGCTTGCTTCTAAAGTCATTGTGGAGGTTAAAAAAATTACGTATATACAAAATGGTATGCATGAGTATAGGTTTTGGAAATTCCTCTGCTGCATCAAATAGCATAAATATAATTTAGTCGAGTCATATTTTTCTCTGTCATTGTTCAAGTTTGCTAGGTTTTGTTGGTAGTGGCTTGGTTTGTTTCAAATGACACAAGGATACTGCCAGTTACTACATGATTGGCAGTACGTCCATCCAGAGTTCATCTCAATTGCACACACTGCGTCTCTTGTTTTCAGGAATAGCTTTGACCCCTGTCTGATCTCCTCCTTGAAACTAACATGTACATGCACCAGGTATTCTTTCTGGGACTTTGCCCACCTTAATTCATCACCTCAACCGCCCTGAGAATTGTGTACCACTAGAATCTTCATCTAATAGCATAATCACAGGTGGTCTTAAGTGTTTCAGGGATGGGGAGATGCTATAAGACACTTAGAAAATCTCATGAAAGCCTTTGGGAACAAAAATATGTATATAATGCCATCATACCACACAATCCATGTAGTTCCAGGAAACTTGTAAGTCCATAGATGAAGTTATTTATGAATTTGAAGTTAAGAAGCTTTGAGTAAGAAACAGACTCAAAGAACCACTAGCAGCAGTCACATAACTAAGGAGCTGGGTTGATGAAACACATCTGTTTAGCCTCGAGACTGCTTCAAACACCCTGCAGTCTCTCAAGTGGTGACAGTCAATGCAAATCCAAGAACACCATGACTGAGCTAGAAAGCATGCTCATGAAAAGACTAGTGCAGAATATTAAAGAAAATCATCATAACTGTCAGCAAGATGTCTTTAACCTTGGGGAAAGGGCATTTGCTTTGCAACACAGGAAAAATCTGAAAGCAGAAGTCCAGTCCAGAAAACTCACACTTACCATTGACTGGGGCATGTCCCATGGAAATGCAGTCTGCATGGTCCTCATATGGTCTTGCATAGTCCTGGCTTGGCCTCCCTAGTTTACACACCCAGCACAGCAAAGTCAGTGCCCTCTGCCATGGACCTCCATAGCTCCCTCCAGACTGAGCAGGAACAAAGCCCTGGCTGCTGATGACTGTGTCTGAATCAGAAGCAGAACAGGACATGCTAATCACTGTTGTTAGGAAAGGGGTCCAGATTAATGCCAAGCTAAGGCAAGTCTTGTATTTTAGACTTGTCAATTTTTATGATCTCTTCACATGAAGTGAAGAGGGAGCACTGTGATGAGCCCTGAGAGAATTAAATGAATTTATCTCTAATCTAGTCAGCTTTGGAGAGGGTCATTTGCTGATTTCACCTTATGCAGATGGTTCAATGATAGCAATAATCATTTTTAACAGGGAATTTTTTTAAAATATGGAATTGGCATTTCTTTCACACTATAGGGAAAGTATTCTTTCCATTGTTTCAATAGCTCAAAATTTTATTTATATCTCATTATCCCAGTTTTTATATACATTGGAATAACAGGAATTTGGAACACTGAGTTACATATATGCATAAATATATATATGTGTGTGTATATGTGTATATATATATATTTTATTCTTCTTAGTTATATAAAACACCAAGATATACCCAGAAATAATCACAGAAACATGAAACACAACCTGCTTCATATCAGTCCCCAGCACTTGCCCTCTGCTCCCCCACCTCCCTCCATCCACTCCACGCATCCCTCTTCAATCCATTTACAGTTCACTTTTTTAAAAATTGGTGACCTGTGGATACACTGGATGCTGGGACCCATGGGCCACAACTGTGCATGCTCATATGAAAGTTTGGTCAGATTTATTTCACTCTTCTCCCCTTTTATTGTCCCTTCTTTCCCTCATTCACCATCTTTACTTTACTGATATTTTCTCTATTTTGATGAATTTCCCTCTCCCTTTATTTCCCTTTATCTCTCTATTTCCCTCCCCACCCTACCCATTATTGTGGATTAGCTTCCACATATCAGAGAAAACATTCGACCTTTGACTTTTTGGGACTGGCTTATTTCACTTAGCATGGCACTCTTCAGTTTCATCCATACATTTACTGGCAAATGCCATAATGTCATTCTTTTTAATGACTAATCTCCACTATATATATATATATATATATATATATATATATATATATATCACATTTGCTTCATCCATTTATCTGTTGAAGTGTACCTAGATTGGTTCCATACCTGGACTACTGTGAATTATGCTGTCATTTGGAAAAATAAGAGACCCAGAATAGCCAAAGCAATCCTTAACAAGATAAGTGATGAAGGAGGCCTCACAATACCAGACCTCAAATTATCCTATAGAGCTATAGTAACAAAACAGCATAGTGCTCACACCAAAACAGGCATGAAGAACAATGGAATAGAATAGAAGACAAATCCACATAAATACAATTATCTCATTCTAGATAAAAGTGACAAAAATGTGCATTGGGGAGAAAGATAGCCTTTTTAACAAATTTTTCTGGGAAAACTAGAAATCCATATGTACAAGAATGAAATTTGACCTCTACCTCTCACCCTGCACAAAAGTCAACTCAAAGTAGATCAAAGACCTAGGAATCAGACCAGAAACCCTGCAACTGCTAGAAGAAAATGTAGGCCTAATACTTGAACATGTCAGTTCAGGAACTAACTTCCTTAACAAGACTCCTAAAGAACCAGAAATAAAATTAAAAATCAATAAGTGGGATGGCATCAAATTTAAAAACTTCTTCACAGCAAAGGAAACAAGAGTGTGCAAGGCAGACGCTTTGCCACTGAGCTAAGGGAGAGCCAACAGAATGGGAGAAGATCTTTGCCAACTGCTCCTCAGGGAATTAATGTTCAGAATATACAAAGAACTCAAAAAACAAATAACCCGACCAACAAATGAACCAAAGAACTGAACAGAAACTTCTCAAAAGAAGAAAACAAATGACCAACAAATATATGGAAAAAATGTTCAATATCCCTAGCAATCAGGGAAATGCAAATCAAAACTACATTGAGATTTCATCTCCAGTCAGCGTTGGTGGCAATTATCATGAATACAAATAATAATAAATGTTGTCAAGGATGTGAGGAAAAAGGTAAATACTCTTACACTGCTGGTGGGACTGAAAATTAGTGCCACCATTCTGAGGTATGGAAATTCCTGAAAAAACTAACATGAAACCACCACCTGACCCAATACATATCCAAAAGGTTTAAAATCGGCATAGTACAATGATACATTTACATCAATTTTCATAGCAGCACAATTCACAATAGCCAAGGTATGAGTTTGCATTTATATTATATTATATTATATCATATCATATATATTTGGTGCCAGGGATTGAACCAAGGGTTCTTAACCACTGAGCCACATCCCCAGCCCATTTTTGTTGTTTTTTAAAAATAATAATTTTATTTATTTTATTTTTATGCAATGCCAAAGATAGAACCCAGTGCCTCAAACATGCTAGGCAAATACTTTGCCACTGACCTACAGCCGCTGCCCTTTGTTTTTGTTTTTGTTTTCTTACAGGGAATCACTAAGTTGCCTAGGGCCTCATTAAGTTGCTGAGGTTGGCTTTGAAACTTGAGATCCTCCTGCCTCAGCCCCCTGAGCCACAGGGATTACAGGCCTGCATCAAGGTGCCTGGCTTTGAGTTGTATTTTTAATGAGATATGAGTCCACGTTTGCATTTTGAGAATTGACCAGCAGATGGCAGTGTCTGACAAGGCGTTTTGGTGGGGTTTTTTGTTTTTGTTTTTTGGTGGTTTTGTTTTTGTTTTTGTTTTTGTCTTTTTTGGAACTGGGGGTCAAACCCAGGGCTTTGGGAATGCAAGGCAGATGCTTTGCCACTGAGCTACATCCCAGCCCTGACAAGGATTTTTGATGTTTTCCACCTCCCTTCCCTTTCCACCCCCAATCTCAGCAAAAGTTGCTATCAAAAGCCACAGCAAATATGTTTAAAAAAGACATTCTTCACTTCTTACCATTGCACCCTACATCAGAAACCAGCTGTTTGACTCCTTTGGAAAAGTAAAATAAAATGGTCTTTTTTGTTTTTCTGCTGTGCTGAGGATTAAACCCAAGACCTTGTGCACTCTAGGCAAGCCTCCTACACACTGAGCCCCCATCACCAGCCCACAAAATAGTTAAACTAATTTTTCTAAATAATCCAAATAGGGAATTCAATTTATTTCAATAAATTAGTACTATAATTATAGATTAATGTATGGCAATTTAATTTATTTGCAGTCTTTTTTTAATGATTTAATGGAGGTGTTCCCTCATTTCTCTTTTGTCTCATGAATTCCCAATAACATTATCATTAGATTTTGCTATTATTTCAATTTACTATTATTGTGTGGCATGTAATAAACTATATTCTATCTGCCAGGCATCTCCCTCTCCTGTAAGAACCAACTGCTAATAAAGAAAAGAAAAAATCAAGTTGTAAAGGCAAAAGAATTTGGAATCTGACAGTTTTGGTTAGAACCTCAATTTTAGTTTCTCTGGATATAACACTATTACTCCTTTTTAAATACTACTCTCTGTTTATATGCCTCTCTGGTTTAAATGATGTCTCAGAAATTGTGTGAACCATATCGTATATAATGTATTATAATCAAACACACACACAATGACATCATTTTATTCCACAAATATGTCATGTATTATACTAGTCATAAAGTTTCAGAAGTGGTCATAGTTGTTAACTCTAGGGAAGTCATTCAGTATACTGAAACACATGACATAAGGCAGAAATCTGTGGGAGACAAATGGCCAAAGTAGGAAAAGGGGCAGCTCCTGAGAGTTTTAGATTTAATCTGTAGGAACTGGTTTCCAAATACTGGTCTCTGACACTAAAGAAAGAAATTAAAGAAAATCTGAGAAGATGGAAAGATCTCCCATGTTCTTGGATAGGCAGAATTAATATTGTCAAAATGGCCCTACTACCAAAAGCACTATACAAATTCAATGCAATTCCAATTAAAATCCCAATGACGGACCTCATAGAAATAGAGCAAGTAATCATGAAATTCATTTGGAGGAATAAGAGACCCAGAATTGCTAAAGCAATTCTTAGCAAGAAGAGCGAAGCAGGGGGTATCACAATACTGGACCTTCAACTATATTATAGAGCAATAGTAACAAAAACAGCATGGTATTGGCACCAAAATAGGCAGGTAGATCAATGATACAGAATAGAGGACACAGAGACAAATCCACATAAATACAGGTATCTCATACTTGACAAAGGAGCCAAAAACATACAATGGAGAAAAGATAGTCTCTTCAACAAATGGTGCTGGGAAAACTGGAAATCTCTATGAAGCAAAATGAAACTAAACCCATATCTCTCACCCTGTACAAAACTCAACTCAAAATGGATCAAGGACCTAGGAATTAGACCAGAGACTCTGCACCTAATAGAAGAGAAAATAGGTCCAATCTCCATCATGTTGGCCTAGGACCAGATTTCCTTAACATGATTCCCAAAGTGCAAGAAATAAAAGCAGGAATCAATGATTGGGATAGAGTCGAACTAAAAAGCTTTTTCTCAGCAAAGGAAATAACCAGCAATGTGAAGAGAGAGCCTTCAGAGCGGGAGACAATCTTTGCCACACACACTTCAGATAGAGCACTAATCTCCAGAATCTACAAAGTACTCAAAAATCTTTACACCAAGAATACTAATAACCCAATCAATAAATGGGCCAAGGAAATGAGCAGACACTTTACAGAAGACGATCTACAAGAAATCAACAGATTTATGAAAAAATGTTCAACATCCCTAGTTGTAAGAGAAATGCAAATCAAAACCACCTTAAGATTTCATCTTACCCCAATTAGAATGTTTTTTATTAAGAATACAGGCAACAAGCCGAGCGTGGTGGCGCACGCCTGTAATCCCAGCGACTCAGGAGGCTGAGGCAGGAGGATCAGGAGTTCAAAGCCAGCCTCAGCAATTTAGCGAGGCCCTAAGCAACTCAGTGAGACCCTGTCTCTAAATAAAATACAAAATAGGGCTGGGGATGTGGCTCAGTGGCCAAGTATCCCTGAGTTAAATCCCCGGTTCCAAAAAAAAAAAAAAAAAGAATACTGGCAACAACAGGTGTTGGCGAGGATGTGGGGAAAAGGGTACACTCATACATTGCTGGTGGGATTGCAAATTGGTGCAGCCACTCTGGAAAGCGGTGTGGAGATTCCTTAGAAAACTTGGAATGGATCCACCATTTGACTCAGTTATCCCACTCCTTGGCCTATACCCAAAGGACTTAAAATCAGCATACTACAGTGATGCAGCCACATCAATGTTCATAGCTGCTCAATTCACAATAGCTAGATTGTGGAAACAACCTAGATGCCCTTCAATAGATGAATGGATAAATAAACTGTGGTATATGTATACAATGAAATATTACTCAGCCATAAAGAAAAATTATGGCATTTACAGGTAAATGGATGATGTTGGAGACTGTCATGCTAAGTGAGATTAGCCAATCCCCCAAATCCAAAGGCCGAATAATCTCTCTGATAAGTGAATGATGATGCATAATGCAGAATGGAAGGGAGGCAAGAATGGAGGAAGGATAGATAGCATAGAGGGAAGGGAGGGATGGGGTCAGAGTGGGGCGGTAAGAATAATAACAGAATGAGACAGACATCATTGCCCTGTGTACATGTATGAATGCACAGATGGTGTGACTCTACTTTGTGTACAACCAGAGAAACAATAGCTGTACTCCATTTGTGTACAATGAATCAAAGTTAAATAAATTAAAAAAAAAAAATACTGGTCTCTGGACCAGATTGGCTGTATTACAATTGTTATATTCCTAGGTTCTGCCATTGTTCACTCTGACTTGGTAGGTTTTAAATAATGTTCAAAAGTTTATATCATAGAACAGGGTATGGTGACCCTGTAATCCCAGTGACTCAGAAGGATTATAAGTTTGAGGCCAGCTGGATACTTTAGGGAAACGCTATCCCAAAATAAAAAATAAAAAGGGCTGGATATGCAGCTCAGTGATACAGGGCCTCTGGATTCAATCGCCAGTACCCACCCCCAAACACACAGAATTTGTATCATAGAAAGTTCCCTGGTTATCATGATGAACTGCCAAGACTGGAAATATGGGGAAGCTACTAAATGATTTTCATTAGGGGATAAATGATTATGTATGTATTTTATATTGTTTACTCTGAACAGTGTTTGGGAAATTTGTGACATTTAAGAGCAGATGAATTAGAACACTATGGCAATCATCTAGGCAAGAGGCACTAAAGGCTTACCTTATATTAGGATACAGAAAAAAGGTAAAGAAGTGGGGAAGGTAAATGTATTTAGGTCAAAACAAGCAAGACTTGATTAATCTAATCAATAGTTGTCAAACTTTGGTTTCCTTCAGGGCCACTCAAAAGACAATGAACTATCTCACTTCATCTGGGCTTTCTGAGTTTCTGTGCCTACCTTGAGTTTGTGACTCTATAGGTTTGAGGTGGGACTCACAAATCTACATGTATGACAAGTTCTCGGTGACATTCATGTTGCTGATCATGGGAATCACACTTAAGAACCAGGCATGGTGTGTTGCATATCTGATTTTGGCTCTAATGAACTCCTCTTCCACCACTGAATACAGTTATGGAGGAGCTATCAGAGTCTCACCTTTCCTCAGCTGCAGTAAGCTAGCCAGATTTCTTATTCTGAATTTTCTTTTTCTTAACTTTTTCCCCCTAAGTATTTTTTTTTTATTGATTCTTTTTAGTTATATGTGATACTAGGATACATTTGGACATAATCACAAAAGCACAAAATATAATTTGCTCTAATTCAGTTCCCAGGATTGTATTTCCATTTCACTTACTTGTTGCTTAAGGTGGTCAGAGCTTTTCTACTGTTCAAACCAAAGGAGTGAGGGAATCTTAGTAAGGTGGCAACATCATATGCTCAGCAGGGTCATACTCCTTTGGAGACTCCAGGGGAGAATCTTCCTTGCCTCCTCCTCCTGAGGCTCACTGGCACGCCTTGATTTGTGGCCACAGTAATCTCATCTCTGCCTTCATGATCATCTTTCCTTCTCTTCTGGCAGAATTTCCCTGCCTCTGTCTTCTAAGGACACTGTGAGTCCATCTGGATAATCCAAGATTATCTCCTCATCTTTAGATCCTTAACTAAATCACATCTGCACAGTCCCTTTTCCAAATAAGGTAACATTTATAGGTTCCAGAGATTAGGCTGTAGATATTGGGGAGGAGGGCACTTTTTTTGGCTTTACACAGGCCAAGAGTCATTCTGGTTTTAGTGCTGAAAATCTTACATTCTAGGAAAACACTCAGTCCCCCAAAAGACTAGGTTTACCTTTTCTTTAAACTTCTTTGCTTTTGTAATGTTCATTTTTTTATTCTTATGAGAAGAGGTGAAAAATACTATATCAATGGTACCTTTAGGTATGCCTTTCAAATGAAGAGATGAGAAATTTGAAAAAAACCTCGGAGGGCTTTGGAGCACATTGGAGTAAGGGCCATTTATTTTTCAGCCCATCAGCCTCATTGCTAATACCCTCATTATCCAATAGGACATTCTCCTAGGGAAAGAGAAGGCTGCGATATATGGCTGTGCCACCCTAAGAGATCACCATCTGTCCTGGTACAACAGGCACAACAGTGTGAGTGCTGGATATACATGAGACCACCAGCCCCTCCCCATTCCCAAGCTGAAGGAGTCCCATTCTCCCTCCAGCTGCTGTGAAATCTCCTACTCCACCGTGGCTCTCTTCCTTCTCCCTCCTGGACACCTGGGGTGAATAATGCACCTACTGAGGTTGGGTTTTCTCAAAAAACAACAAGAGAAGTTTTTCTTCTAAGAGCTGTTGCTCAGAATCCTACAGATGCCCTTGAGGTAGGAAACACAAGGGGACTAGCTACTAACTCAAAACAAGAGGCCAGGACAGAGAGAAATACAAAGAACTTGACACACAAATTAATGTCTCACTAATACCCAGCACTCTGATGTATATTTACCTCCCACAAATCCACCCCAGGGAGGCAGTAAAGCATTTGCAATTTCAGTTCTCCCAGCTGCACTGAACTTCCAGCTACTCATGAAATGTGAGGGAGAATGGAAGCCCCCAGCCAGCTACTCAGGCTAAGACACAGAGCTGGTGCTGAAACTAGCAATGATCATAGCAGTGAAGTCTATGTGCCAGGCCTCCCTCTAGTGCTTTATGCATGCTGTGTCTCTAATCTGCACAAGGTCCTTAGGCAGAAGGTGCTGCAGATACAAAACCCTTATCTACAGTCTTTGGAGCAAGCTCCATTTCAGAATTCAGAATTTTTAGGATTTTAAAAAGGTATAATGAATATAATTTATATCATGTAACACCCCAAGAAGGTCTGAAGCAGCTCTCATACAAACTAATTAATGTTCCTTCAAAAAAAAAAAAAAAAAATAGTCAAATGGGTTTGGTAGTACAAACTGTAAGCCCGGTGACTTGGGAGGCTAAGACAGAAGGATTGGAAGTTAAAGGCCAGCTGGAAACTTAGCAAGAATAAAACTTTTTTTTAAAGTCTGGGAATGAGGTTCAATGATAAAATGCCTCTGGGTTCAGTATTCAGGAATACAACACACACACACACACACACAATCTCATTTGAAGTATCTATTATAAAGACTATAAATACCGCCAAACAAATGAAGGCTTTTGGTTCTCAGAACATCTTGGAAGTGCATCTGAACCATAGTTTTCATTTCATAAAGAAAATGAGGTGCAGAAAATTAAGCAAATGTGTCACATAGGTGGAGGCGATGGGGGGAGTTGATCTCAGAACCCCATGCTGCTGAGAATGGGTTTTCAGGAGAAAGCTTCCTTGGCTACTTTTTCTACCAGAAATTTCCCCCAGCCTTCCCACCCAAAGCCCCAGGCAGCACTGTGTGTGACCGCTTTTCTGCATCCGCAGAACTTCTTTGATGCTCAATTTATCACACCTTAATATCTGAGATAATGTGTCCAAGGACAAAGTTGTAGCAATTTAGTTCAATCTTAATTGTCATTGTTTTTATTATAGAATCAGCAAGACTTTATTCCATAAAATAGAATAAGTGTTCTGATGAGCCAAGCAGAAGAGGTTAGTTGTTTTTGTTTTTGTTTTTGTTTTGTTTTGTTTTGTTTTGGTACCAGGGACTAAACTCAGGGTCACTCAGCTACTGAGCCACATCCCCAGCCCTATTTTGTACTTTATTTAGAGACAGGGTCTCACTAAGTTGCTTAGCACCTTGCCCTTGCTGAGGCTGGCTTTGAACTCGTGATCCTCCTGCCTCAGCCTCTGGAGCCACTGGGATTACAGGCGTGCACCACTGCACCTGGCAGAAGAGGTTAGTTTTATAGACAAAAAGGGCTGAAAAACAGAAACTCACTAACAAAACCAAAAAACAAATTGGCTATTTCAAACTTATTTTCATTGTAAAGCCGGGGTAGAGAACATTAAATAAATAATTGATTGGTTAATATTGTTTTACTTTTCTGTGTGAGGATTAAGGAAATTTCATTATCATATGGATTGAATCTAGACTGGGAGTTAGCTTCTCAGGGTCAGCTCTGTAGAGTACAGAAGGTTGCCAGCAAGGATGGGCTGTCATGGCATTTAGAACTGGCAGACAAATGCCCTTATGATAAAATGAGGGAACACCATGGGCCCAGAGTCTGTATTTGAGCATTGATGACTAGCAAAAACTTGGGCCCTCAGACATGAGACCCACTCGGAGAGTTTGCTAGTTCCAATGACTCAAAAGTTACAGTGAAGGATGAAGATATAACGGAAGCTAGACTGGTAATTGTTAAAGACCCACCAGGAATGGCCTGAGGAGGCAGACCCAGATCTACTTCCAGCTCCAGATAGATATTTACATACCACCATGAGACCACATACCCTCCACTGCCCCTGTGGAGCTGGTGGGACTGGGGTCCAAGTAAAGGACTGGGCAGCAAGTAAAAAAAAAAAAAAAAAAAAAAAAGTATACCAACATGGCTGCTTCACTTGTGGGACTCTGGATCAGAGGGGATAATATTGAATGGCATAGAGCTATCTAAAATGATTTCAGTAACTGCTCACACTGCTTTGGGTCAGTGACTTTATGCCAGTGCTGCTGCTGAAAGTGTGGGGTCATTACAAGCTTGACTGCTTCTTGCCACTTGCAATATGTGGTCAAATTTAGGATATACTCCTCTGCCCAGAGGCACCTGGGCTCCTAACACAAAATTACAGGACCTGAATTGCAGGACCTGGGGATGAAACTTGCTATCTAATGTGCAGACCTTTCCAGTACTGGACAGTATAACTTTCACTGTGAGGATGAGGGATACAGTGTTACATGTGGCCCCTGCATCCATTTATGGTGTCCCATTAGTAGGGCAGCCCCTCCAGCAAGCAGCACAATTGATAGCAGATCTAGGGGAGACAGAAAGACTTCAAGAGAAAATGGAAGTCTGTAAAACTCAACCAAAACTAAAAGAATCTCTCTAGGCCTCCCATAAACAGATGTGGGTGGACTTAACAGCAGCAGGAGTCAATGAAAGATAGATAGATAAATACCCTAATGCCACCCTGGTAGTTATGGAAGCAATTATTAAAGGACAGATGGTTTTAGCCATTAACTCTCAATAAAGAAAAGAAAAGGGAAACAGTCAGAAAAGTAGACTGAACCTCTACTTCCAAAGGAGACAAAGACAAGTCTCTTCTATTAGGAGATGGAACAAAAGCAGAGCCCCCCCTCCATAAAACATACTATAACTCTTTGATTGTGGGGTGACTAGGAAGAGGTCAAGGTTCAGAGGTCTGAGCTATGTCTTTGGACCAGAGACCATATGGAGACTCAGCAACACATTAATCTTCAAAAAATACATGGAGAGTAACAGCACTGGTGGACAGGAGAATTGAAGGTACATTGATATATGATAATCCTGACAAATTTTCAAACAGGTTAACTGCTGTTGACGGATATGGGGAAAACAGTGAGGGTCAGAGTTGTAACACCTATGTTGCAGCTTGAGCACCTGCCACCCACCCCATACTTGGAGTTCGTAGCTTCCATTCTTGGATACGTTATAGGTGTTGATACCTTATGGGGTAAATGTCTACAAACCACAGTAGGGGAGCTCTGCTTGCATTGCCAGCAGATTAATAATGTGTCAGCTGTAAAGTCAATATTAAGAGGGTATGCTAAACATCCCCCTATTGTTTTGCTGGCTTCCTGCTGAATTTTTGCCACCAAAAATATCAGTTCCCTGGTGGCCATCAAGAGATAACAGAGATCATAAATGCATTAGTTAAAGCAAACATAATTCACACAACCCACAGTCCTTTTAACTCTCATGTGATTAGCAAGCAAGCAGGATGGAACTTGGCACATGGCAGTAGATCATAGGAAATTAAACAGGGTGATGCCTCTATGCAGCCATTCCCAACATAGCCACTATCCTAGAAGAGTACAGCACTCAACTGGGAACATAACTCTGATAATGCCTCTTTTAACATAGATACGACTTCTGAGGGTTGAGACCCATTTGCCTTCACATGGGAAAGCAGACTATGGGCTTTCACCACATTACTTCAAGGATATCCCCATCTTGTGTCATGGTATGGTAATGAACCCGCTCCCAACCTCCACTGGTAAAAATGTTTACATAATAGTCATATCGATTCTCTTTCAGGGCACACCAAGGGTACCCCCATGCTTTTGACTGACTTGCAAAGGAGAAAATGGGCTATAAATCCTAAAAACATGCAAAGCCGTGGCTTATTGGTGTTGTCTGGTCAGGTGAGACAGAGGTCGTATCTCAGGTTGTTATAGATGAAGCTCAGGTATTTCTACTTCGCAATGTAGGAAGTAAATATAAGAATTTGTGGGGCTTCTGGGCTTTTGGAGGACTTTCATCCCTCATCTGGGTCAGTATTATGATCCCTATGTAATTTGTGCAGAAGGGGTATATTATGGGACTGAACTGACTGGCATACTGAATTATTTAATCAAGTCAAATGAACAACAAAACAGGTGCATGCCTTTGGGACACTAGACACATTGATTCCTGCTGAGCTTACTGTCCATGTCACCCCAGATGATTTTCTGGCATTGGATTAAGGAACATAAAACCTCTATTGGATTTTGGTCACACTTATGAGAGGGGAGGAGGGAATGTTATTGTTTGTTGGAAAAAAATAATTGTATGCTACTTGTGATGCTACCCTGCTTGCCACAAAGCCCATAACCATCAGAGAAGCACCAGTCAAGGTCATACAACTGGCAAAGATAAGATGGCTGGAGGAAGACACAGCAGAGACAATTGCTGCTTGGCTGCATAATAGATTAATCATGCAGGATAAGATTGTATGGATAATTCTAACATGCTGAGGACTGCCCATGAAGATAACTGATATTGTCACTACATGCCAGAAATGTCTCGCTTGCTGTCAGCACTACTCACAATGACTGGATGCCATGGAGGGGCATTTCAAACAAGGTGATGTCCCTCTTTGGTGATGGCAGATAGAGTACATTGGCCCTCTTCCATTATCAGAAGGAACCCATTATGCAGTGACTTTTGTGGACGTAGTTACAGGCTTGATGTAAGCCTTCCTCAGTAAAAGAGCCAATTGAAAGGCAATTATTAAGGGACTGATCCTACAGAGTTCCATGTATGGCACACCATAGGTAATTGAAAACAACCAAGGAGACTATTTCACAGGTCATGACATAAAACAGTGGGCTCAAGACCAGGACATATTGTGGATTTTCTATCTACCATACAATCTAGCAGGAGCTGAATTAACTGAAAGAATGAATGGCCTGCCCAAACAAGTCTCAAGGACTGAGGGCAACTGTATGCAGGGGTGGAATACTTATCTGCCTGAAGCACTGAGGGCATTAAATGAGAAACCCAGGCATCAGCAGCCTGCAGACTCTTCTATGTTATCTCACCCATGACCACCAGTGTTAAGGTTACAAATAAAGGACACATCTACTGGACATTTTCTTAAACTGACTTGGGGAACAAGTAACAACTTACTGTTGCTGGTGCCTCAAAACATAACATCAGAGACAAGGAGTACAAGTAAGCCCCTGGTGGTTTGCCTTACTGTGACCTAGTGTGGTTCTAAACTTTACTTGTAAGTCTGGACTTACAAGTAAAACTCACTATGTGGGGAACCTGGCCCTCACAAGTTTTTTTGTACACCTGAGGAAAACTTGTATCAGTTTATGGCAGTTATATATTCCAGAGTGTCTTATTCTTTCTATGCTCCCAAATTGCTGACAGTTTGGCATGGTGCACTTGCCCAGGCAAGACTACTGTGTAGGCTACTCTACTAACACAAGATCAGACAGTAGCCTGTATACTGTCTCATGGAGCTGATTTGCCATTATTTGTGCCTATTAAAGATTTATCAAATTTTCCTTAGGTTAGCAACAAGTAATCTTTTCCTGGACTGGGGAACAGAAGCTGCACATCATGCCAAACAGCCTGACTGTTGGATCTATCAGAACTCTGTGTGCCTGCAACACAAGGACTTTCCTGGGTAGTCCAACCTGCAGATGAGAAGGAATGGATTTGCAATCTTTATTACTTTAACATCCTTGCTGATAGGTTCTTTCTCTTTGTACCGCCCTTGTGAGATATGAAGGAAGGGCTCCAGAGCTCTGTCCTGAGGACTTTCCAGAAGACATGGGGCAGTATAAGATTGTGAGAAACATTGAGGGGCCTCTGAGGTACTGAAGGGGTGGAGTGTTGGGGTAAACACTACTTAGTACCTAGGAAAGTTTGTTGTTGCAAGAAGTCATTAAGAAGGACTCTAAAAAAAGTGACAATGGAAATGGGAAAACTGAACACTTGCCTTGTCACCAATCTTTACATGAGAATCAAAACCAAGTGACCTTGGTTGTTAAGTAGAAGAATGTACTCATAATACATCTGAGGAAATCCATGTGGGCAGTGGGTATGCCACCTATCCCATATATTTCCCCTGCTTCTAGGTGCCATGCAGGCCTCCATTGTAATATCCAAAACCCCTCCATTGAGTTCTCCAATTTCTTTCTTTGTGATTGGTAAACAGTATGCTTGTGGCATTTGTAGCCCTGGGGTTAAACAGAGGGGTTCCTGGAAACCCGAATTTATAGTTAGAAGCTCTTGTCAACAACCTGGGTATTGCAATTGGTATTGGAAGTGGGGATCAGCCCTGTGGGACTGAGTTCATATCCTGTGGGATCTGCCACCACATGCAGGTAGATAGTGTTAGAATTGAATTAAAGGACACCCAGCCAATGTCACCTGCAGAACTAGTTGTTGGTGTGTGTGGGGGGGGGGGGGGGGGGCATTTCAACACACACACACACACACACACACACACACAAACACAAACTTCTTGGTGACCAGAGGTCATAAAACTCTTGTGTGTTGATTGTGGAGTGAGAGTATGGGAGAAACTGTTTTTGTCCTATATTCTCAGACCCCAACCTCCACTTCAGATTAATTAACATCAGGGGTCTGTTGAGAGCCACACAGCAGGCGGTCTAGACAGCAAAGCTACACCTTTCCAGTATATGAGGAGGGAGTTTTTCTGCCTTTTCCCTTTTTGGGATTAGGAGTATGTGTGTGTGTTATTGCCAATGGGATACAGGGTTTTCCACGTGCTAGGTAAGTGCTCTACCACTGAGTTGCACTCCCAGCCCTTTTTTAGTTTGAGAAAGGGACTCACTAAATTGCCCAGGTCAGCAGAATTTGTAATCCTCCTGCTTCAGCCTCTGCAGTATCTGCCTTTATAGGCATGCACCATGGCTCCTGGCAATGATTAGGATTTTGTTTATTTCCCATTTGTAAGCAGCCATAAATTAGTAACCATGTGCCGCTTACTCCCACTGATGTGAGCAGCAGTCAGCACTTTTATTCCTAGATCAAGTTCTTCCCTGTTATGACATTCTTTTCCACCTGAAGCACAAACCTGCTCAGAGTCTCTTTCCCAGACCACCTGGGATCCCGCCCTAATTTGTTTACCTGCCTTGCTCTGGGATCCCCTTGTTGGTCTCAACGCTTTGACCAAGTCCTTGCGCTTGTGATCAGATGAAGTCTGTGTCCTTTGGCAATGCCTCACTGATTCTTTCTCGGGCGGCTGGATTGCAAACTAGGAGGGTTCTTCTTCTCTCCTATTGTTTTCTACCCTTTAATTCTACTGTCTAATGCGGAAGCATCTTCCCTTCTTTTGTATAATAGATCAATACTTCCCACAGCAGCAAAGACTGCTTCACAGGTATGATCCGGGTCAATGCATTAATCTCACCTGCTTGGGGCATCTGAAGCATTCACGTGTTAACAGATCTGGAGGAATAAGAACCTAACCAGCAACCTGCATGCTTTTTTTAAAAATTAAGGCTAAAGGGGAGGTGCCTTTCGGATGGAAAGTAATGCTTTTACCTATGCCTAAATTTAAGGTTGTTTTTAGAACAGATGAAGGCTTCATTTTGAAATTGCCTGGGACCCTCCTCCTCTTTCCTTGAGGCGCAGCCACCTCCTGCTGCTCTGACCTTCCATAGCAAGAAGCAAATCAGAGAAGACCCATTCCACACGCTTCTTCTAATTCGTAGTTTATCTTAATTAAAGCCATCTGTCTGACACTAGAGCGTTTTCCCTACTCACTGGGGGGGGGAGCTGGCTCTGCACGAAAGCGGTGAGGGTAGAATGCTGGGCACACGCAGGAGAGAGGAGGGGCAGGACGTTGGGCGAGGCCGTGAGGGGCGTGGTCGTGGGCGTGGCTTGGGCGGAGACTGGGAAATTCCCCGGCGGAGGCGGGGGGCAGGCGCTGCGGTCAGCTGAGCGGCGCCGGGCGGGTCGCGTGGCGGAGCGTAAGCCCCCGAGCCCCGCCGCTCCGGTCGCCGCCCTCGGCGGGTCTGCCGGCCGGCGTCCGCATCCGGGCCCGGAGCTCTCCTCCAGGGGCACGATGCCTAGGGGTCAGTGACACCGAGAGAAGCCGATCGCGGGCGACCGGTGAGCTGAGTAGGGGGCGGCAGGGACTGGGTGGGGGTGGCTCCTTCCTTGGCGAGCGCCTCTCAGCCCTGTAAGCTGTTCCCGCCGCCCCGCTCACTGCGGCCTGAGCTTGCCCGGCTGAGGGTGACGGGGGCTGAGGCGTCTGCGGGGCGTCCCTCCAGTGGGACAATTGCCTTGCTAGGGTTTCCAGGCCCCGGATCATGACCTGCTGTGAAATGGCAACCCGGGCGGCCACCCCAAAGGGACCCTGAGTCCCGGAATGGCAAAAACACCGGCTTGGTTAGCTGCAGGTTCCTTACTCTGCAGTTCACCGAGGTGTTTTGAGAGTAATGTCGTCTTGTAGGAGGAAGTGGTTAAAGGTACATCCTTGGAAGACATGAAAACACTATCTTAATGAGGTGTTCCAGGAACAGCAAGGAATAGTGATCCCTCTCCAAGGTGGTGAGCTGACGGGACGGTTCAGAGGGGTCAACGTAAACAGTTGTGTCAGGGAAGGTGTGTGATCTCCCTCTGAAATATACAGATAGATGTAGATATATACTTTATATAGCTATACAGATAGATGAACAGCAGAGGGAGAGCGAACCTCAAAGGAATTGGTTTTACCGTCAGAAATCTGTAAGCTGAGGCAATAAACAGGCTCAGAAGAAACGAAACCTAGCTTCTGGCCTGTCCTTGCCACCATAAGTACTGCTTATGGAAATGTGTGCCACAGAAGTGTTTAAGGATGAGATGGACAGCTTCTAAGTCTTCAGGGAAAGACTTAGAAAAATACGGAATACAGCGTCAGCATGTCCAGGGCCTTAAGAACTGACTAGCAAGGCAGCACTGTAACAGGAGCAGCTACCCTGCTCTTTTGACCCTGGAAAGAAGAGGTGGGGAGCCAAGGCTGCCTCCCAGGACAGGCCCATTTGTATTGTCCTAGAGAGGACCCAGAGCAGAAGCAAAGCTCAGGGACAAGTGAAGTTTGAGTGTGGTTTGTAGTGACAAGGATTGATTTGAGTCTGCAGGGTGTTTGATCTGTTTTTCCACTGAATCTGTTTTAGGAGTTCTTTATATATTGTGTACAACACTATAAAAGTAACACTGTCTTTGTTTGACAACAGAACTTTAGGCTGAATGTTATGATTCAGATTTAAGTTCTCTCCACATAAACTTGAAAGGAATTGATCAGTATATTACTTTTCTTTCTGAATCTCAAATAGTAGCACGTAGGTATTCTCACCTTGAAAAATACCCACTGGTCCTCAAACCTGCTTATCAGAATTTTATAGAGAGTTGGCCTATTTAATAAGTTCTTTAGAATTTATGGAATAGTAAACAAAAGGCAAAGGGAAAAATTAAAATCTTTTAAAAATAAAATCTATTTTTAAAGTTTTCATTGTTTCCACTTCAACATGTGTATGACAATGGAATATTAGAACATATGTTTTGAAATAATATTTAGATTCCTTTGCAGTGATATAAAAAGTAGTTTTTATTTTAAAATAAGTTTTAAAGTTGACTTAAAAAATCTGGCCGGGCGTGGTGGCGCACGCCTGTAATCCAAGCGACTTGGGAGGCTGAGTCAGGAGGATTGCAAGTTCAAAGCCAGCCTCAGCAACTTAGCGAGGCCCTGAGCAACTCAGTGAGACCCTGTCTCTAAATAAAATACAAAATAGGGCTGGGGATGTGGCTCAGTGGCCGAGTGTCCCTGAGTTCAATCCCTGGTTCAAAAAAAAAAAAAAAAAAAAAATCTGGAAGTGAATGCAATAGAACTGTAGGAAAACATAACAATACTAGCATGTGAAGTTTATCACTTATATAGCAGAAAATATTTTACAGGTGTCAGACTTAAAAATACTTCATTATGCTGCATTTTCATTTCATTTTAGCAAACACGTTTTGGAAACCTGCTGCATGCAGTCTTTAGTAAGACTAACATGGAGAGAAAATAGGCATAAGATGACGATAGTGTGGGGAAGGAAGGCCAAAGAGGTAGAAATGCAGATTGCTCTTCGATATCTAGGAGAAGAAAGAGTTCATTTGACACAGGACATCATATTTAAGATGGACATTGAACTGTTCAGTGAAGTTTGCCAGGGCAAAATGGGAATCAGACATCTAAGGCAGATGACAAAAGACAGACAAGGCTGTAGAGGTTAAGAATGTAGAGAACTGTGAGCCTTTCAGTGTATCTGGGTATGAGTGGTTTGATGACTGATGACACTAGTGGATAGGTAAGTTGAGCCCAGACCTGAAAGGCCATATTTGTCTTTTGCTGAACTCTGTCTTATACAAGAATAGTTGTACTCAGGTAATGACCTCATGTTATAGAAGAGACAATGGGATTGAAAGGGAAAGAGATAAAAGACCAGTTAGGCAGCTATTAAAATTCATTCAGTAAGTACCTATTGAACTTTTCCTTATATGTTTTACATAATGTTCTCAGTACTGGGGATACAGCAGTAGACAAAATAGGCAAAAACAAAACAAAAACTGTTCTTAGTCAAACTAAGAAGGGCCTGGCTAAACCAATGGGGATGGAGAGGAGGTGGTAGATTTAGAAGCACAGATTGGCATTTGATGATCCATTAGTCTTGGCAGAAGAGGGAATTGGAAGAATCAAGCATCACTCCCAGGTTCCTGCTTTGTTGACTAGGTTAAAGTTGTTTCTATTTTCTGTATATTAGAAAGATACCAAATCAAACTAGAATTTCTAGTATAAAATGGTAAACCTTCTTTTACCCCCTTGGTAGGATGCATAAATACTGTAAGTTTTTTTTTTTTTTCCAGTGTGGTGATGGATTTAGTTGATACAATCTTGGAATCTTAGCCCTTCTGTGAGTACACACTGGAGTTCGCCAATAGCCAACTATTGTCTCTGATCAAGAGACAAGGTTTCACTTTAAAACTAATTTATCCTAGCTCAGAGAGGCTGAAGGCAGGAGGATTAGGCAGTTATTAGTTCAGAGCCAGCCTCAGCAATTTAGTTGGACCCTAAGCATCTTAACAAGACCCTGTCTCAAAATTAAATATAAAAAGGTCTGGGGATGTGGCTCAGTGGTTATGCACCCCTGTGTTCAATCCCTGGTACCAAAAGCAAACAAACACAACAAAAAATGTAATTTTTTTTATCCATGTAGGGATTAAACCCATGAATACTTCATTAGCAAATCTGAAGGCACAGCTGCACCAGGGTAAAGGTCTAAGCTTATTTTGTGTCCAGTGTCCAGTGGGTAGAAATCAGTGTAAGGTAAATTCTACTTGACACGTTACAACTTTCTGTCCATCAGCCATCCTGAAATGGAAGAGAGAGTGCCTACAACTTGAGTCATTGCTCATGTTCTCTGTCATTGATATATTCAAACCTGTTTTGTGAGCATGCACCATGGAAACTAGACAAGACATTCTTCCTGTAAATAAGAAGTTGGACTAGATTATCTCTAAGGTCAACTTAGAAATGAAATTTATATCCATGTCTCCAGTGTCAAGTCATTACTATAATTACTTGATCTCAGGAATTAAGAATGTATGATGCTAGGAATTCAGGTAACAGATCTAAGAATAAAATCTTGACTTTTGCTTTTGACCTTCTACCTACCAGTTCTCAATCTTCCTTACTGGTGAAATTTTGACAAATTCTGTGTGCAATCCTTCCATTATTAAATATCACCTTTTCTTAGAAATGACACACTTCAGGTTGAGGTCAGTTGGATTATTATGAGAAAATCTGTTGTTAGATAGAACCTTGGACTAAATGGCATTGTTCCAATCTCTGTAATCTTTGAATATATGTGCAAAGATTTATAACATACCTCTGTATTTGCCCAGTTGAAAGTAGCTCAAGGTGATGTTAAAACTTATAATTAAGCTTTCCCTAACTGACATTCTACCAATAGATATTTCACATGTGCAGTGTACAGTGATAACTCATAATGATTCCTCCAAAATATTAAAACCATAAAGTGTCCTTTGAGTCATCCAAAATTATTTTATATTAAATTATTTTTTGTAAAATTTTGATAGTACTTATATACTATGGTTGCCATGCATGCTAACTTCTTATTTACTATGATATTTGAATTACAAACTAATTTCCCTAACAATACTGGATTAAAAAAGAGTTTGCCAGAACTAGGGCAGGTATATGTATTGGTGAGAGGCATGCCCATGAGGGTGTGTCTGTGTTGAAGGGTAAAGTAGGACTATAATCTTAGGAAACAAAGAATACCTTTCACAGGATTACTGAGCTGAGAGCAACAATAAAGCATATCATCTGCTGTATGAGTCAGTGAGTTATCACAAGAGGTCAGGTGACTTCCCAAGGCCACACATTTAGTTAATGATATAAGTGATTTTTTACTGTCTCTTTTAGCACAACCCTGCTTTTTCCAATGGCCTTATAAAACCTGGGCAGTCTGAAAACGCTAGAAGCACTGATGTAACAACTAGAACTGGTTTTACCTTTATTATGTTTTTTTCTGTAGACTTGGTAAAGGTGTAAAGGAAGAAAAAAAATCTGAATACTTTCCAGGGGAACATCCCTCTCCCTTCCCTTCCCCTTTTCTCTTCCCTTCCCTCTCTATTCCTTCTCCCTTGGACAAAAAATTAAGGGGAGATTTGTGCATGTAAAAAGATGAAACCAAATACATCTCCAGATAAGGGTTTAGATATTTAAAAAAATATTTTAGGGTGTGGGTGTAACTCAGTAGTAAAGCATTTACCTAGCATGCATAAGACCCTGGGGTTGATCCCCAGTACTGAAAAGGAAAAAAAAAAAATATGTGTGTTTGTGTTAAACGGACCCTTGCAAACTATAGTGTAATCAATGAATACCTAAGGAAATTTTATATTGGCAGATGAATTACACATTTAGGCCTATTACCTAGAACTTTAGTATTCCTCTGCAAAATAGGTAGGAACCTACTTTAACCCCATTAAAAAAAAAAAAGGAAAACCCCATTTTAATGAAATGTTGGCACCAAGATCATTCTGTGCAGAAATAAGTTCATGGAAAGTCAGACATTGGCAGTTTATTCCAAATTTTGTTTGTTTGTTTGTTTGTTTTTTGCTGTGAGGAGAAGAGCAGTCTTTTTGGTGGTTCTCTAATACTAAGTCATGGAACACTTTAGCATGATACCTTTTTTCTAGATCAATTTGATTGTGTAAAACATAAATGCAAAAGGTTCACAATTGAGTAAAATGCTTTATCAGTGTTTTCCCCTCATAAAGTTGCCATTCTTGTTATGTAGTTCATGAGTATGCACTTCTTTGTGCTGATTGCTTTAGGAAGAAGTCACATGGCCAGTGGTGCTCCAGGACCTGCTGTCTCTATTGGTGGTAGCATTGTCTCTCTCTGATTGCCCACAAGTTATTCACAATCAAAAGCAGAGTGCCAGCCTCACAGTTCCAAAGAATAGGGAGAGAGCCAAAATTCCTGCCTTGTTATATGTCAGAGAGAAGGTGGTTCTCTTGCAGTGTCTTGCAGTGACCAATTTCATGCACAATTCAAAGGGTTCATACAGACTGTGTAATCATGAGGAGCTGATGAGTCTGAGAGCAGTGTCTTTTTCCTATTAAAAATGGTATCGCTCCCTTCTTCATCCTAGGGCCCTCTTAGGTGTCAGTGGCTTTCTGCTTTCTCAGAGTTGTGTAGCAGGCCTCATTGCTTAATATCTATTTGTTGGGTAGATGGATTTTAAATTATCTTGTATTATTTATTAGAATAACTGGCTTTTTCAGATCTTTCTCCAGACATTAGCCACTTTTATCTTTGTAGAATAGGGGTGTGTGTGTGTGTGTGTGTGTGCGCGCGCGCATATTTATGCAGTGTCAGAAGGGAGGAGTCGTCTTTATTTTGTATAGCTTTATAATCCATCCACATCAGTTCTTGATGGAAAAACAAAGTGTGGAGAAAGTTTTTTCATAGAGCATGTAGCCAGTCATTGGAAAGATGTCCCTGTTTGGATGGTATGTAGTAAAGAAATAGGGTTGGTATTTACTGATATCTTACATTTGTAAGTCCACGTTGAACCCTCTACGAAATAAAGTGGTATGTGTAGAAATATTTTCAGAATATAAAATAACAAGAGGTCTTAATCTTTTTGGTGTGTGCTTTGAAACATATAATATTGAAGGCCAAGTATTCAGTAGCACCCTTATTATATTATAGGGTGGGTGTGGGAATCATCTTTGATACTTGTTTGTGCCACTTCTTGGCCATGAACAAGCTGTACACCTCTGTGAACTCAGTTTCCTCGTAGTAAAATAGCTATCCGGGTGAGTTTTAATGAAGAATATAGAGACAATGACATGTTTGGGTGATGTTTTAGCACAAAGTAAACATTGAAAAAATGTTAACTCTCCCCTTTTAGGCAAAAATACAGGAAATAAATATATGGAGATTAATAACTTTATTGAGATATAATTCACATACCATACAATTCACTCAAAGTAAAGTGATTTGAACTTAAAGATTTGTATGGGAAAATTTATTTCATGATACTTTGCCCATGTGGACAAATACCCTTCCTTCTTATTTTCTAGTCTTTCACTGTACCCCTTTGTACACTCACATATACACATGCACAGGTTTCCCTGAAGCTGGGATATGCCTTTTTGTTTTAAAAAAAATTTTAAAAGTTCAAAATGCAAGTGGAGAAAGTTGGCAACTTTGGAAATAAATATTAGTAATTATTAATGGATCTGTGAGACTCAAGGACACCCTTGGTGGAGGGAACATAGCTATATTTTCAGTTTGTGATTTTTCCATAGGAACTGCTGCCATGTCCCACCAACCTCTCAGCTGCCTGACTGAAAAGGGGGACAGTCCCATTGAGACCACAGGAAATGGACCCCCCATTCTGGCTCACCCCAGCCTGGACACATTCACTCCAGAGGAGTTGCTGCAGCAGATGAAGGAGCTCCTAGTTGAGAACCATCAGCTAAAGGGTGAGCAGCCACCCAACCTGTGTTCTCCACTCACTTGGGGCCTTTATGAAACATAATCCCTTTGTAATAAGGCTCCCACACGAGCCCAGGATGCCTTTTGGTAGGGCTAAATGCTTTCTGTTATTTACCTCTTGATACAGGTAAGAATAAAACATATTCTGTCAGGGGACTGGTGATATTGCTCAGTGGTAGAATGCTTGCCTAGCATGTGCAAGGCCCTGGGATGGATACTCAACACTGCAAAAAAAAAAAAAAAAAGTATTCTATCTCAGGGAAATAGTATAGTGACATTTAGTCTATTAAAAGGGAAAAGAAAGGAAGGCTGCTTTGAATACAGACTTAGTCCCAAATATTACCAATTTTAGGAAGCATTCTTTTTTTAAAGTATTTTTTTAGTGGTTGATGGAGCTTCATTTTTATTTATTTGTATGTGGTGCTGAGAATTGAACCCAGTGCCCCACATGTGCTAGGTAAGCACTCTACCTCTGATCTCATTATAGGAAGCATTCTGATATGTCAAGCTATGGCTTTTGGCAGAACTGGTGTTCTCAGCACAGCCTGATAGGACCTTTGTTAGTCCCCTAGTTATAAATGGGAATCTGGGCTATAGTGGAGGTATCCAAATCAATTTTATTTTCTCAGTATTTTGAAGACTAGAAATGTTAGACCCACTTGTCCTGTCTGAAAGCAAATACCACTCACCCTACTATAGTCTTTTTCCTGCTGATCCTTGGGCCCAGGCCAAAGGTGGTCTGTTTAGATCCAGAGCCAACTGGTGAAGTGGGCTGTGGGCCCATTTGGTCCATTCTCCTGGTGTGTGACTTCCTCATTCTGACCTCCATACAGAAGCCATGAAGCTAAATAATCAAGCTATGAAAGGGCGATTTGAGGAACTTTCAGCCTGGACAGAGAAACAGAAGGAAGAACGCCAGTTTTTTGAAATACAGAGCAAAGAAGCCAAAGAGCGCCTGATGGCCTTGAGTCATGAAAATGAAAAATTGAAGGAAGAGCTTGGAAAACTAAAAGGGAAGTCAGAAAGATCATTTGAGGTGAGCAGACTAATATAAAAATTATGATGTTATTTCTTAGTATTTTCAATAGAATCTTACTTGTCTAGATTCCTAAATCAAAACCTTTCATGATTCAGACTGGACTAGTATTTTACAGTGTTTTTGGTGAAAAAAATTGATTGCAGTTTTAAGCATGTATAATACCTGTTGGGGAAAAGAATTTTATAAGACTTTAACCATATTGATTGTAGTCAAAAGACTGTTGAGTTGATAAATCAGCATGTCATATCCATTACAGCAATGTAAATGGACTTCTACTTAGAGCCGTCCAATTCTTAGCTTTCAGATCATGTCTCTGATAAAAAAAAATATTTAAAACATCTACTACTCAGTATTTTTACTTACTGACCTTGTCCTTTCTGTCAGTCTAAAAGAGATAATACACTTTACATTTCTCTTTGAAAAATGGCTTGTCAAATGCCATGTTGTGATAGGAGGCTGGCTGTAGAGTTGTCATGGTTAAAGAGAAAGAGACATATTTTTGTTGACTCAAATAACCTGGGAAATGTATTCATACTGAAGAGTAGATGTCAAAGATATTAGTGAAAAACAAACCAGAACACGTTTGAAGTTTCTGCCAATATGCCAATGGTCACTGGTTATTGTTCATTTAGGTGGATATCTGCTGTTCATTTTCATCCAAACCCAGCACTTAACCCTTTGGAAGATGAAGTACTTGGTTGGATTAGGGAGGATGTATTCTAGCTATCAGTGATTTTTCTTGAAGCTTTTTACCTTAAACTTTGTTTCTCTGTTTTCTTGAATGGAGGAAAAAAAGAAAGAAAGAGAGGGAAGGAGGGAGGGAGTGAGGATAGAAAATAATGGAAAAGGGGAGGGGTGAATAATCCAAAACATAAAAAAGTTGATTAGAAAAATACTGCAGTTCATATCAATGATCTTACTCATCACCCTGCTCATGGAATGATGAACGTTCTACTTAAATAAATTTATATTTGTACTGTTGGTAAGATTTATCCTGCCTGAACCTTCAGTTCGTCTTGCTGTCCAAAGAGCATGAAGTTGTTTCTCTGGGGGGAAATTTCTCATTAGCTAAATATTTTTGAGGTTAAAATTCTCTGAAGAAATGATTACCTAAGGTATATGAATGATAGTCTACTGTGGGGAAGAAAAATCTTAAATTATATTGCTTCCTTGGATTTTGGAATGTAAGCTGACAATTGGCTTTAGTTAGCTAGGGCCTGTCACACTGAAGCCAAGAAGGCAGCTTCCAGAAGCAGTTTGTCTTTCTGAGCTAGTATGCCTGTGAGTTTTCCTAGAAGGCTCCAGAATTGGAAGAAGTTGGAATCAGAAGCTGAAACTTTGGACAACTGCTTTCAAGGTAGATGATCAGTGGACACAGCTCCACATGAGGACAGAGTAGAGATCTCCCTTGGAGGTCTGCCTTCTGATCCTCAGGGTGAGGCCAGGCACTAGTGGTTCTGTCTGATTACACTGAATTATGCATTAAAATTATCTGCAGGGAGTGTTTTCTAACTTAATTGTACAAGCTGTGCAACGGTCAATAGATAGAATCCTTCTAGGATTAATTTAGGCACATTTTCAGGACAGTGGGAGGAAAGATCATACAAATACTTGAAAAGACAAATTGTTTTCACATGGAGGTCAGTGGTAAGGGCTCAAAAGAGATGAAAAAAAGTAACAAAGGATGGAGTTGCAGTGGAGATCAGAGCTAAACCATGGGAGCTCAAGTCCAGGAAGGGAATGAAAGGATTTCAGTAGTAAATGAAGGGAAGTTTGAAGGGTTATCTTACAAGAAGTATCTTGGAAAAATAATTGGATTTATGGTTTCCTGAGGACAATTAAGAGATCCCCATAATTGTGAAAAAGAAAATTAGCCTAATAGTCTGAGATTCTAATGTCACAGTTTTATATCCCCAAACACTTGTTTAAAACTCTATTTCGTTTCCTTATACCAAGGTGTATAAAAATGTTTTCTATGAAATATCCTCAGTGAGGTCAAGAAGGCACACATAAGGATTCCTAAAAAGGCATAGTCTTGCCCAGACTTCTTCCTGGTTCTGGGTGCCGTGGTACCTATCCTTTTCCTGTTTCATTCTTTACATTTGTTTCTTTTGTGTGAGTCACTATTGAGAGAGACTGCACAGCTTCTGACCTTTCCTTGGAGACCTGCTTCTTGGAGTTCTTTGAGCTGCTTTCCTTTGAATGTGTGGTAGTTCCCCGGCAAGGCACTGCTCCCAGTGAAGGCAGAGCATCACCCAGGCAATGGGAGGCCTGTCTGCTTACAAGTCAGTACCTCATGGACTAGCTGGTTCACGTTTCTTTCTCATACTGCTTCAGTTCCACTATGAGCCTTTGGGCCTGTTCTCTGTTTCTTGGGAAATGTTTCAGAGAGGGGTGGGAGAGGGAAAGGATAAAACTCAACCCAGACAATGCTGACTACAAGTTAGGGATCACTCATTTAAATTACTTGTTTAGAGATTATGTTGATAATCCTTAATTATGCTATCAATTTCTGAGAAGAATTAAGATTTTTCTTTAAAAGCTGGTCTGAAGAATTTGTTATTTTACACTATGCTATTAAGATGCAGGGGGCTACAAAAAAAAAAAAAGATGCAGGGGGCTGGGGTTGTGGCTAAGTGGTAGAGTGCTTGTCTGGCATGCGTGAGGCCCTGGGTTCAATTCTCAGCACCACATATAAATAAGTAAATAAAACAAAGGTTCATCAACAACTAGTAAAAGAAAAAAAAGATGCAGGGAATACTGAAATTTTCTGGTACTCTCAAGCATCTGTACTTACGATTTGGAAAGGGAACTGAACGAGGCATGGTGTCATGCATATAAGAGCCATGGAGGTTTCCTGGGGAGAGAGCCAACCTTGTGGTGTCACATCTTCCTTTCTAATCCAAGAGAACTGAGACCAGAGCTTCAGTGATTCTGTTCAAGGCCATACCCCCAGTGACGGACAGAGTATAAACAAGATCTGTTCTCCCTACTCCCAAGTGAAAAGGCTGCACCTGAACAGGGTCTTTCTCCTGGTACTTTGACATATGCAGTCATTGCAATAGAGTGAACATGACACGTAGTAGGCACTAGTAGTAGATATTAATGCTTATTATTGTTTTTATAGGCAAAAATTTAATATATATATTTTTTACCTTTGGTACCAGTTTCTGAATTTTAAATTTCTTATTTCTCACCAGATTTATTTTCACCAACATTGACTATTATATCCACCATCTTACATACTGGGGGGATTTGGGTCATTCCACTGTGCTTGTGCTGTCATAGGACAAAGTAACATCCTTGGTGGTTGGCTTCTAATTAGACATGATGAGTATATGGGCATTTGTGGGGAGAGAAAAAGGCAGGAATTTGAGTTATAGCAGCTTTTTTTTTCTTGTTTTCTAGAATTTTGGTCTGTTCCACCATTGCCAGTCTGGTTGGTTTTCATAATATCCATATTCTGATGTGCTGTGGAAGACTTTCTTTCTTGTCATGAAGTCATTTTAAATTTCTGTTATTTGAGTACAATACAAATAATGTAAAATTCTGGGTATTGCCGGGTGTGGTGGTGCATGCCTGTAACCCTGGTGGCTTCAGAGGCTGAGGCAGGAAGATTGTGAGTTCAAAGCCAGCTTCAGCAAAAGTGAGGCACTAAGCAACTCAGTGAGACCCTGTCTCTAAATAAAATACAAAATAGGGCTGGGGATGTGGCTCAGTGGTCAAGTGTTCCTGAGTTCAATCCCTGGTACCAAAAAAAAGAAAAGAAAGGCCAGGCATTGCGTCATGTGACTATAATCCCAGCTACTCCAGAGGTGAGGCATGAAGATCTCAAGTTTGAGGGCAGCCTATGAAACTTACCTCTCTCAAAATAAAAAATAAAAAGGACAGGGAATGTAACTCAGTAGTAGAGAGCCTTGGGAATTCAATACCCAGAAACACACCCATATACATTAAAAATTTCCATTTTAAATGTTACGCTAAAAAAAATAATAAATTTTAAAAATTTTTAAAAAGTTAAAAAAAAACGTTATGTTAAAATAAATGTCAATTAAGAGCTAACTTTTCTACTTAAAGCAGGGGACAAAAATTGTCGAGAACAACCTTGTCCATGAGTGTGAGGACAATCAAGTTTGATGGTTAGGCCTTTAGTTTGATTTGTTTATGTATTTCACTCCTTGTCATTTCCAGGACCCCACTGGTGACTCCAGGCTTCCCAAGGTTTTAGCAGAGCAGGAAGTAGAACAGCTGAAGACCCAGGTGGCACGCCTTCAGGCAGAAAAGGCAGACTTGCTAGGCATCGTGTCTGAATTACAGCTCAAGTTGACTGCCAGTGGCTCCTCAGAAGACTCCTTTGTTGAAATCAGGATGGCTGTAAGAGTTTTGTTTTTGTTCTTGTTTTAAGCAAACTACAAAGCCTCATCAAGACAGATGTAACAATTGCCACTATTTTTTACCAACAACGAAGCAAAATATTGAGGAAATTTCAGTGTAGCAATGGCAAATTGGCTCCCATTTTTTTTTTTTTTTAATTTTAGCATCTTTTATTGTCTCTTTAAAATCAGGACTCAACTTTTTTTTTGAGGAAAAGTTAGCCATAATAAATAGTCCCAAGGTGAATATAATTAATGACAGTATATTACATAACTGAAAATAATTAAAAGAATATTTGAATGCACTCATCAAAAATCAATGATAAGGTTTAAAGCAATGGTATGTTAGTTACAATGAGTAGATCACTAACATACATATATACATATATATATGTGTGTATATATGTGTGTGTGTGTGTATATATATATATATATCACTTTGTACCTCATAAATAATGGCTCCCATTTTTTTTAAATTTATATTTTAATTTACTTATTGATTCATTGAACACAAATGGAGTACAGCTATTGGTTCACAATGGCTCCCATTTTTAAGTACAATGCTTGCAAGGGTTTCCTAGCTGAAATGAAGAACTATAAATTACCTTTTATGACAAAAGAGATAATCATTTTTCCCTGACTTGTTCTGGCATTGGATACTTTTGTGACTGAACCAAAAAACAAAAACAAGTTCAAAACAAAAACCATAAGCATGAACTTTCTAGTCATTTTTCAAATCAGGTATCAAAGCCATGAGACCAGTTAACTTAGATAAGCAGAATTGTGATCAAATGTAGTAAACCAATAGCTTTCCCTTTTCAAAGTCTTATGAGGAACCATGGAAATTAAAAATGAGAAGAGAGGAAAAAAAGAGGGAAGAGCTGTTCTGGTGGTAGGTTTGTTGCCAAAAGCTTGGTCATCATTCCTGATCCCAATCCAATAACGAGGGCACAGTTTTGAGAAAAAGGAAAGAGGTTTATTGCTTTGCTAGCAAAGGAGAGACACAGGGACTCCTGTTCTGCCCATCAGCAGGAGGAACAGGGGGCTTTTAAAGAGGTAACTCAGAGGCTACATTTCATGTGTTCTCTGTCTGGAGTTGTAATTCACTTGTTAATTTGGGAGCTAGTCATTTCTGAGATCTTCTCGGACCATCCCCAAAGTCTGGATTACTTGTTCCTATGGTGGGTGTGCACTCAGGGACAGAGAACTCTGCCTAGGATGGGGAAGAAAGGTCATCCTGTTTCCCCTGAGATTAGGGAAAGGGAGGAATTAGGGAGGAGCACGGAGAGAGGAAGAGCAAGAAACATGTCCATTTGAAAAATAAGTTGCAGTGGCAGAGCAGCATGGGTCATATTCAAAGCATGAAGTGGACCGCTGTTAACAGGTTGAGGAGTATCTGAGAACTGAGTTTGAAGCCAGTGCTGTCAAAGTCAAATTTCTGTCAACCCAGAATGAAGTGGGCTAAGCAAGGGGGTGTGTATCAATCCCTAAACACTTGTCAAATGTCTGTTACAACTGTTTCTGGATATACACATAGTCCTGTTACAGAGCAGAGCAGGTACATAATCATATAGGGCCCTCTCCTTCAATGACACTACAAAAGATTGGGCATGGAAGGAGAAAAACATACAATGGTAAAATCCTTTGTAATTTAGGAGGTCATTTGAGCTTTTTCAAAGTACAGATCTGATATAGGAAAAGAGATGAATTGTGCCCTGAAAAAGGAAATGAACTTTATAGGTCAGTTAGGGAGAGTGGGAAGCAACTTGAAGTACAGCTAAACCACCAGGTATTCTGGAATATTACTGTGGGTCTTCCTTATTCACTTACCACACTAAAGATTAATAGAGTTGGAAAATGGCTCTTAGTGACCTTACTATCCATGCCAAAATCAGGAGAAATCTAGGTTTGAAAAGGCTCCTTTACCAGAGTGTCCTTCCTTGAAGATTACTGAAGCAGAAATTTGATCAAAGAGCTTTAACCTTCTGTAAATAATTGATAAAATTCAGGAAGCCCAAAGAATGAGGCTTGTTCTCTTACAGTTAGCATCATCTTCCCCCTCACAGATGGGTGACAGTTATTGTTAGGGTAAACATGTTGTGCTTACCTCTCTTCTGTGAACTTGAAATTCTTCACAAGATTTAGAAAGTGCAACTCAGGAGGCTGAGGCAGGAGAATTGTAGGTTTGAAGCCAGCCTTAGCAACTTAACAAGGCTGTAAGCAACCTTGCGAGACCCTGTCTCAAAATAGAAAAATAAAAAGGGCTGGGGATGTGGCTCAATGATTAAGCCCCCTTGGGTTCAATCCCTGGTACCAAAAAAAAAAAAAAAAAAAGATTTAGGAAGTGTATCTACAGTATCTATTGTAATTTTCGAAGATTTTCCCTATTAGTTTCTTTGAATATAACTGCTTTGCAAATACTATTTTAGTCTTACTTAATCTTCTTGATCCCTAAATGGCTTGTGGTACATGCAGATTTTTAACAGGACCTAATTTGGCAAAAAAGTGTTGCTTGGTAAACCTCATCCACAGAAAACTGCCTCTTTGTCAACTTTGATTCACAGAATTCTAGTATTTTACATTTTAAAGAGCCATGCAAGAAAGGTATGTGAAGTTATAGGCTGTGTGACCTTAACCTAGAGAAAATGGGAACGGCCAAGGAGAGATAGGAGGAGATAAGCTTTCATATTTGTGGAGTCAGGCTGAGTGTGTTCAATGGGAGGAGTCTGACCTTTTCACCTTAGCCTAGATATTTGTAATCCTGACAGGGTTCGCAGGCTGAGGGAAGAGTAAATTTCCATTCCACTTGAGTGACCCAATTTAATCATTTCACATTTAAATGTTGAGTAGTTTCCTGGGTAGTATCATCAAAATTCTTGATCTTTTGACTTTTTTTCTTTTGATAAACAGTTTGTCTTACAGATATATTGTGTTAAATCCCTTTCATTTTCTGCTTTTACAGGAAGGAGAAGCAGATGGAACATTAAAAGAAATCAAGAATAGTCTTGGGCCCACAAGAACAGACCCCATTGACACGTATGTGATGAAAGACTAGAGCTGTAAGACAGATGGGACAGTCTTGTCCCTTTGAGTCTGTCACTGGAGGTCAAACATGATGGGCTGGAGAAGTAACTTCTTATTGATTTATACTAGAACCTTTCATTAATATTCAGTTTGAATTTTATTGAACGTTGTAGCCCAAACTAGCAGAGAATAAGAACAATGTTTGGTGCCTTTTTAGACTGACTAATGCTGACTACTCTGCTGTAGGTGTTTCATCTCCATCAGGTGAGAAGTGAAAACAGTCTTGCCTTCCATCAAAAGAAGATATTGCTTCCTAGTGAAAGACCCATGTTTGCTAATTTGTTTACCAGTGCTCTCTGATAGAGACCAGGCTGCCCAGCTTCCATAAATGAGACGTATGCACTTTCTTTTCCCTGTTCATTCCCAGTTACAAGCCAGAGTGACCAGTACTAGTGATCCTCTGTTACAATTATTGTTAGTGCTAGCAATCACTGTGGGAGTTTCTTGATAGTGCCCAGGTATCATATCTGTAGAGTCTCAAGGTTACTTGAACCAAGTAGATACTGAGAAACAGACATCTTAAATAATGAAAGGGCGAGACAGGTTCTTGGTAAATTGAGAATGGCCTTGAATCTGCAGTCCTCCTGCCTCAGCTTCCCAAGTAGCTGGGATTACAGCCACTATGTCCAGGACTGCATAGACTTTTTTTTTTTGGGGGGTGGTACTGGGCATTGAACCAAGGATCTCACAGATGTTAGGCAAGCACTCTACCACTGAGCTACATCCCCAGGCTGCCTTATAGACTTTTAAAACGTTTTTTTCTATAACTTGATGAATGTGCATACAGAATGACTTATTAAAGATTAAAAAGTGTTTCCAATCATGTTTCCAAGCCCTTGTATCAGGGAGAAAATATTAGACAATATTCTTTCATCAGACAAGGCCATTGGCATAAGTGAATGTTATTCCCTTTTTTTGGTTAAAAATTCTTAAACTTTTCCCCAGATTGCTGTTTTTAATATCAAAAGACTTTCTTGGAGGTATGGAGGAGGAAGAAAATTGTTTGACAATTTCAAACCACTTCCTCCTCATTTAACCACACACAAAGATCAGTTCTTCTTTTAAGTCACACTGCTATGTTTTAAAAAATAACAACCCTGTGTTATTTATGAGTATCAGAAGGAGTCTGAAACTGATTTCTAGGTTTAGAGTTTGAGTTTTAGAGTCCTAGTAGTGGAATTTAATGCTGGTTCTTTATTAGATCTGTGGATTCCAATAGTTTACTGAAATAGTGGCTGCCGTTAGCATTATCATAGTCCCTAAATGTTTTGTTATCAGAGTGGTGGTCATGGTTTTGTCATTAAAATGTCTCTTTATTCAATCATATTTTGAAATCAAGAAAAATATTTGACAACCGTGGCTATATTTCTCCGCTTTGATTACTTGTAACAAGAAGCAAAAAAATGTTTTCATTTTTTGACTTTTGCAAAGGTGACTTTCTCAAGTTGGAGAGAGGCCAGTGTAGTTTGTTTGGTTGAGTTCTCTTTGAGACTAGATTTCTGGAAAGCCTGGCACCTCCAACCAGGGCTCCTGAACTATTTCCATGAGTTTTGTGGTCTTATGTACACAATGACAATTTAGAGGCAGTGAGTTACACTTTCAAGCTAGCTTCTCTGGAGTCTCACTCTCAGTTCTTATACCTTCCCCAGAAAGTACAGAGGAGCTTAGCACTAAGGGTCACAGGACCCTCTGTGATTGGTCAGTAGGTGAGAATTAATAGGAGAATGTTTTGGAAAGCAGTCGTTTAAACTGGCCTCAGTTATTTTGTGCTCCTTTAAGTGTTGGTTTTCATTTTTTGATAAAAACCTTTTAACCTTTATACTGAATGTGGTGGTGGTATCAATACAGGAGCAAATTTGCCAAAGGTGCCAAGAATTATTTGGAATTTGAAGAATTAACTGTGAGCCAGCTCCTGCTTTGCCTAAGGGAAGGAAACCAGAAGGTGGAGAGACTTGAAATTGCACTCAAAGAAGCCAAAGAAAGGTATGAGATAGCTTGACCTGAAATGTGCATACATTGGTTTTTTATTTTTTTAACAGTTTTATTGAAACATAATTAAGATACCATGTAGTTCTTCCATTTAAATTTTACATTTCAATGTTTTCAGAATGTTGTGCAATATTCTATATTAGGATTGTGCAATCATTGCCACAATATAATTTTAGAATATTTTTTCCCTTATATAAGAAATCTAGGGGTTGTGGTTTAGTGGTAGAGCACTTGCCTAGCATGTGTGAGGCACTGGGTTTGAGTCTCAGCACCACATATAAATAAGTGAATAAAATAAAGGTCTATCAACATCTTAAAAAAAAAAAAAAAAGAAATCCAAATCCCATAAGCACTTACTACCCACACCTCCCAGTAATCTGTTTTCTGTCTCTGTACATATGCCAAATTCTGGACATTTCATATAAATGGAATTACATAATATGTGATCTTTTATGATCTTTTATGACTGGCTTTTTTTTTTTTTTTTTTCCTTTTTCAGTGCTGGGAATTGAAACCAGGACCTTATACTTACAAGGCAAGCACTCTACCAACTGAGCTATATCCCCAACCCCTTATGACTGGCTTCTTTGACTTCTCATAGTGATGTTTTTTCCTAGTACTGGGGATTCAATTCAGAGTTTCACATGCTAGGCAAATGCTCTACCAATGCACTACATTCCAGCCCCCAATTTTATTTTATTTTTTTTGAGAGTCTTGCTAAGTTGCTCAGACAGGGTGATCCTCTTGCCTCAGATCCTCAGTAGCTAGGATTACAGGTGTGCAATATCATGACCAGTTAGCATAGTATATTTGAGTTTCATATATAGTGTAGCCTATATCAGTACTTAATTCTCTATTGCTGCTTGTTTTAGTTAGCTTTTTCACTGCTACGAATAAAAGGCCTGACAAGAACAATTTTAGAGTAGGAAAGGTTTATTAGGTGCTCACGGTTTCAGAGTTCTCAGTCTATAGAAGGCCAGCTCCATTTCTCAGAGCTCCAGATGAGGCAGAATATCATGACGTAAGAGTGTGGTGAAAGGAAGAGGTTCATATGATGATCAGGAAACAGGGAAAGAGACTCCACTTGCCAGATACAAAATATATACCCCAAAGCCATGCCCCCAATGCCTACCTCTTCCAACTATACCCTATCCACCTTCAGTTACCACTCAGTTAATCCCCCATCATGGGATTAATTCACTGATTGGGTTAAGGCCCTCATAACTCAATCATTTATCCTCAGGCTTCTCATATTTTCTCACACATGAGCTTTTGGAGGATTCCTCACATCCAAACCATAACACTGCTGAATAATATTCCCTATTGGATATGTAACATTTTTCCATTTATCAGTTGATGAACATTTGCCAATTATGAACACTTCTATGAACATATGGATATAAATGTTTGCTTGGACATATGTTTTAATTCTCTGTGGTGTATACCTAGGGAGTGGAGTTACTAGGTTCCATAGTCTGTTTAATATTTGAGGAGCTACCAAATCATTTTCCAAAGAGGCTATGTCATTTTGCATTACCACTAGTAGTATATGTCTTCACATCCATACCAATACTTGTTATTGTGTACCATTTTTATTTTATCTGTCTTAGTAGATGTGATTTTGCATCTCATAGTTTTGATTTCTGTTTCCCTAGTAAGCATCTTTTCATGTTTAATTTTCTTTGGAGAAATAGCTATTCAAATTCTCCACTCATTTAAAAAAATTGAATTATCTTTTATTGTTGAGTTATGTGTTCACTTATATTCTGGATACTAGTTATTTATTAAATGTATGATTTGCAAATATTTTGTCTCATTCTGTGGGGCTGTATTTTCTTCCTTCCCTCCTCCCTCCCTCCCCGCCGCCCCTTCCTCCCTCCCTCCCTCCCTCCCTCCCTCCCTTTCTTTCTCATTTCTGAGCTGCTGAGGATTGAACCTTGCTCATACTAGGCAAATCCTCTACCACTGTACCACATTCCCAACCCTTCACTTTCTCAATGATATTATTTGCAGTGCAAGAAAAAAAACTTTATATTGATGTGATTTCTCTTTTTTAATTTTGTCACCTATGCTTTTAGTATGGTATCTCAGAAATCATTGTGTAACCAGTATCACAAAGATTTTACTCTGTGTTCTCAAGATTTTTATTGTATCAGCTCTTACGTTTAAGTCTGTGATCCATTCTGAGTTCATTATTGTGTATGGAGTGATATAGAAGGATAGCATCATTATACTCTTGGTTCTGTTTCATTGGTCTGTATTTTTGTCCTCATGCCAGCACACAGTCTTGATTATGATAGCTACATTTTTTTTTTTTTTTTTTTTTGGGTACTGGGGATTGAACCCAGGGACACTCCACCACTGAGCCACATCCCCAGCCCTATTTTGTGTTTTATTAGAGACAGGGTTTCACTGAGTTGCTTAGGGGCCTCGCTAAATTGCTGAGGCTGGCTTTGAACTCGTGATCCTCCTGCCTCAGCCTCCCAAGTGCTGGGATTACAGGCGTGCGTCACCCGCCCGGCTGATAGCTACATTTGTAGTGAGTTTTGGAATCAGAAATAAGAGTTTTCCAACTTAACTCTTTTTAAAGACTCTTTGGGCTACTCTGGGTCACTTGCTGTTCCATTTGAGTTTTGAGATCACCTTGATAATTTCTGGGGGACAAAAGTCAATTGGGATTTTTTTAGGGTTTGCATTGCATCTGTAAGATCAGTTTGGGCAGTACTATCATTTAACAACATCCTAATTCATGAGCATGGGCTGTCTTTCCTTTTATTTGTGTCTTCTTGAATTTCTTTCAGTAATGTTTTGTACTCTTAATAGTTTGGGGATTTGGGGTTTTTTTGTTTGCAGGAAGTTGTTTGTTTTTGCAGTGCTGGCGATTGAATTGAGGACCTTGTACATGCTAGACAAGTCCTGTTTTGTACTTTTCAACACATTTTGTATTTTTTTTTTTTTTTTGCAAAATGTATTCCCAAATATTTTAGTCTTTTTGATGTTATTGTAAATGAAATAGTTTTCTTTTTTTTTGGCTTTCTCATTAGCATTACATAGAAATACAACCAAACAATTTTTGTATGTTGATCTTATGTCCTATAACCTTACTGAAGTCATTTATTAAGTGCAAATTTTGAGGGAAATCCTCAGGATTTTTTTATTACGGATCAGACTGTATCATTAGCCAATAGAGATATTTTTGCTTCTTCCCTTCCAATCTGAATGCCTTTTATTTCTTTTTCTTGCCTGACTGCCTTGGCTAGAACTTCCAATGTGGTATTAACTAGAAGTGAGGTGGGTAGGCATCCTTGTCTTGTTCCTAACCTTAAGGGAAAAGCTTTCCCTCTCCCTCTCTCTCGCTTTCTCTCTCTCTCCTTCTGTGTGTGTGTGTGTGTGTGTGTGTGTGTGTGTAGTTTGTTTGGGGGTTTTGGGCGGGTTTTTTTTGGTGGAAAGGGTAGTACTAGGGTTTGAACTCAGGGCCTGGTGCATGCTCAGCAAGTACTCTACCACTGAGCTACACCTCAACTCCAAGCTCTCAGTCTTTTACCATTAAATATAATGTTAGCTATGGGTATTTCTTTTTTTTTTTTTTTTTTTTTTGTGGTGCTGGGGATTGAACCCAGGGCCTTGTGCATGCAAGGCAAGCACTCTACCAACTGAGCTATGTCCCCAGCCCGGGTATTTCATAGTTCCTTTCTATTTCTAGTTTGTTGTAATTTTTATCATGCAAGGAGTTTGGATTTTTTCAAATGCTTTATATATGTGTGTGTGTGTGTGTGTGTGTGTGTGTGTGTGTGTTTGTGTGTATATAAATGGAGTCGATCATAGAATTTTAGAAAAATCTTTATTAATGTGGTATATCACATTAAATAATTTTCAGGTTGTTAGGCCACCCTTGCATTCCCACTTGGTCATGATGTATAATCCTTTTTATATGTTGCTGGGTTCAGTTTGCTAGTATTTTGTTGAGGACTTCTATTTCTATGTATAAGGGATAATCATAGTTTTCTTGAAATGTCTTTGTCTAGTTTTGGACTTGGTTAATACCAACTTCATAGAATCAGGATATGGTACCTCGTTTTCTGGATGCATACACCTTTTATTTATTTATTTTTATTTATTTATTTATTTTTTTGAACTCGGGATTGAACTCAGGGACACTCGGCTACTGAGCCACATCCCCAGCCCTATTTTGTATTTTATTTAGAGACAGGGTCTCACTGAGTTGCTTAGGGCCTCGCTAAGTTGCTGAGGCTGGCTTTGAACTCGCGATCCTCCTGACTCAGCCTCCCAAGTCGCTTGGATTACAGGCGTGTGCCACCACGCCTGGCTGCATACACCTTTTAAAATGAACCTTTTTATATGGATATAGCTACAACATAATGCTGTTGCAAACAAAATCATTTAGATTGGTTTCAGGGTTACATTTATATATCTTATGAGCTTTTGTTAAGTCAGTGAGGTTCTGTTTATAAACATACTTTTAGAATACAAAGTATAAAGTATAAAATATAGGGGAGGTTATATACAGTTTTAGGGCTCTTGTGACTGAAACATTTAATCGTAAATATACTATGGCATAATTAATTCTCTCAGACATTAGACATTGCTTTTTGTTTTATCTTTGTGGTACTGGGGATTGAACCCAGAGGTACTTTACCACTGAGCTCCATCTCCAGCCCTTTTTTAGTTTTTGTTCTGAGACAGGGTCTGACTAAGTTGCCCTGGCTGGCCTTGGACTTTTGATCCCTCTTCCTCAGCCTCCTCAGTTTCTGGGATTATAGGCATATATCACCCTGCCTAACTTAATCTTATACTGCAGCACTTTAAGAAATACTTTCCAGAGCTGGGGATGTAACTCAGTGGTAGAGTAGTTGCCTAGCATGTTAAGAGCCCCTGGGTTCCATCTTCTACTGGAAAAAAGAAAGTATTTTGCAGTTCACACAGTTTAAATTTTTTAACTGTAGGAATATCTATTTTTAAATTATAAGGTTTTTTTTAAGCCGGGCGCGGTGGCACAAGCTGTAATCCCAGCACTTGGGAGGCTGAGGCAAGAGGATTGCGAGTTCAAAGCCAGCCTCAGCAATTTAGCGAGGCCCTAAGCAACTCAGTGAGACCCTGTCTCTAAATTAAATACAAAATAGGGCTGGGGATGTGACTTAGTGGTGGAGTGCCCCTGGGTTCAATCCCCAGTACCAAAAAAAAAAGAAAAAAAAAATTATAAGGTTTTTTTTTGAATGAAAAAATAACCTGGAAGGCATGTGAGCATTTGTCCAGTGTCTTATTTGGTGGACAACTCTTTTCAAAGGTGGAAAGGGCATGGAGGCATCTAGGTTTTCACCCCATGCACTACTGCTGTTTCTCAGAAAAGTTCAGGGGTAATGTTTAGGAGAGTACTTCCACGTGTTCTAATGAGGATATAATCATCCTTTCTTTTCAGTAAGTCTAAAAGCATAGTAATTATGTACAGATAAAAGCATTCTTTTTAATTATTATAGCTGAGTTTTAAAGGAAGATGTTCTGTGAATGTGACCTTTAATAGCTATGAATAATCTGTGTATTTGTCTTGTAAAGATATGTTTTTATCTTCCAAGTTCTATGTACCATTCCAAAAAGTCAAGTTTAACCAGTAATTCATCCTTAAATCAACATGATTGGCCTTATTACTGGAAATATGAACTTAGGAATTTGCTAATTATAAATCTTTCATATGAAATATATATTACCTGCTTTCACAAAAGTCGTAGCTTTCTACCCAGGTGCCCAGAGGTGTTTATTTCTTCAGGTTGTATGTAGGTCATGAGTCAGGCTGCCTTTGAGATGAAGTCCTTGTGCCCCACCATGAGCACCCTATAAAGGTCCCTTTCTCAATAGCTTTCAATTTCTACTTTGTAACCAGCTTTCTTTCAATATTTAACAACTGACAGCTAAGTCAGTAACTAGTTGCTGAGACTAATGTTCTCTATGTGGACGTAGGATGATTTCCTCCTAGATGAGGTAGGTCTGAAACCAAGGAATAAAATCACTGACACATGAACAACCTGGCTTGATTTACACACACTATAAACAGATATGATGAAAATGTGTGCAAGATATAATATGTCCTTTTCTGAATTAAGTCAATTTTCAAGCATTTTCATTAATCATAGCAATAGGTGTTCTAAATGGAGTTGCACTAAAAGTTACTCTGAAAAATTTTTAGGTGATATATGTTGAAAGTGAACAGTAGATTTGTCTACGGTTTTGCCAGGATTAATATTTCATGTAATCTGTATGTTTCTAAACATACACTGATAGTCAATAAGGAACAGGAAATCATGTATAAAATGTAGCCCTGGAAAATTAAGAGGTGCAAGGAAAAGTCAGCTCAAGGTAAAAATTTGCCCTGGAAAATTAAGATAAGTTGCAGTTCAATTCTAGGTCAAAACCTGTGTCCTGTGTGAGTCGTGGTGTTATCCTCCTGCTCCCCACCATCTGTGCTTAACCCATTTATTGAGCTTAGCTAGAGACAGTGCTTGTACAGCAATTAGTTCTGGCAAACTTTTAACAGATACCACTGTTGTTCATTTTTCTTTTTATTATCACTAGGTTCTTATTTAAAAATCAGTTTTACATTCATGTAATAAATTAATCGTTCTACAAACTTCAATGGAGAAACAGCAGTTCTTTGACCAACCCCCACTCCAGCTACTTTTTTCCTCTTCTCAACACTTTGAACATATTTAGTTGGTTCTTTTGATATTTACCTCCATGTATCAGGCTTAAATTGTTCTTTAAATTTTTTTAAAGATCTAATACATAATCTATTAATCTCCCACTATGCATGCTGAAGGTGTAACTCTCTTACACATCATCATCGACACCACACATATATGCTTTTGGACCCCATGCACATATATGCATTTTGTCCTTTCCCTGCTTCTAAAATTGGTTATACTGAAATTTAGTTGGATGATTATTCAGTTTTTGTATTATGTGCGCACACACACACACAATTCACAGGTGAGCTGTATTCTATGCCATGACCACTTTTCCTTTTTACAAAACTTTTTTTAACCTCTATGTATAATTACCTTTTTAAAAATTTTCTTCTGGGCTGGGGTTGTAGCTCAGTGGTAGAGTGCTTGCCTCATGTGTATGAGGCACTGGGTTCAATTCTCAGCACCACATATAAATATGTGAATAAAATAAAGGTCCAACATCTAAAAAAAAAAATTGCTTCTGAGTGTGGTAGCACACACCTGTAATCCCATCTACTCCGAGGCTAAGGTAGGAGAATTACAAGTTCAAGGCCAGCCTTAGCAACTTAATGAGACGATCTCAAAATAAAATTTTGAAAAAGGGTTGAGGATGGAGCTCAGTGGTAGAGCCTGGCATGCACAAGGCACCAGGTTCATTCCCTAGCTCTGCTTTTTTTTGCTTAAGTCTTAGTCCATTTTCAACTGCTATAACAGAATGCTACAAATGCTTAAATCATAAATAATGTAAGTTATATTGTTCCTGTTTCTGGAAACTGGGAAATTCAAGATAGAGGGGCTGCTTCTGCGGAAGTTCTTACTATCTCATAACATGGAAGAAGGGCAAGCAAGCATGTACAATACAAAAATAGAGCTACAGTCATTGTTTTATCAGATACCTGCTCCTGAGCTTAACGCAGCTTTAATCCATGCATGAGGGCAATACTGTTATACTGCCAATGGCAAGTAATCAACGTAAGTTTCAGAGGGGATATTTAATCCCTAGCACTGAATTTCCCCATGTACTCTCTTCCTGTGAGGAAAGCTCTTAATTACTTTAGAAAACATTGGTAGCATAGTAGTGTACTTTTCTTGCATAATCTACTCCAAGAGCCTCTCTTGCTCACTTCTGGGTCCTGCTATATTATAGTTATCTCAAAATCTCCCTTTGACATCATCCTGGGGAATTCCTTCACCTCTCTATTGTTGGATCTCATTTCCTTAATCCAGTGCCCTTCTTACTCCTTTACTAAATAGCGTACACTATATCACCACACTGAAAATATGAGGAGCATGTTTTCTGAGGTTTATGTATCTAAAAAAATCTCTCTACCTTTATACTTAATTGATAGTTGGGTTAGATACAGAATTTAGATTGGACATTATTTTCTTTCCAATTTTTGAAAGCATCCTCTCATTGTATTCTAGCTTCTGGTTTTACTGTTGAGAAATCTATTGCTATTCTGATCCTTAGTCTTTTTGTATAAAAACTTCTTTGTTTTTCCTCCTCTCTGAAGGTTCTTTGCTTTGTCTCAAGTATTCTGAATTTTCACATGTGCTCTGGGTGTGAGCCTGTTTTTTAACCTGTACCCTTTTATTTTGCCAACTCATGACCTTAACCACGGTCCTGGTGACCTGAGCCACATCCCCTACCCTTTTAATTTTAATTTTTTTAGTTTGAGACAGGGTCTTGCTAAGCTGCTGAGGGCCTCACTACATTTCTGAGGTTGGCCTAGAACTTGTAATCCTCCTGCCTCAGCTTCCTGAGCCATTGGTATTACAAGCATGCACTACCACTCCTGGCTAACCTTCAATTCTTGAAAAATAATCTCAAACTAAGGATTATTTCCTAGCCTCAATTTTCTTTTTCTTGTATTTTCCTGGACTGGTCACCAGATTTTCTTAACCTTTGTTCATCTTTGTCATCTCTTTCTCATTTTCCTTTTTGGTTTTTTATTTTTCACCTTTGTGTGTTGGGGGTACATATGCATGGGTGCACACGCTTGCTTGCTTTTGATGTTCCTTTTTCAATGGCTGCAATATATTTCCTTATGTCTCTGGGAATAGTGCCCCACCTCCCATTGACATATTTTACTTTCAGTAGAAAATATCTTTTATTTTAAGGTAATCTTGCCTGGTTATCTTGACTGTTTGATGAGACTTTAGGGTGAGTAAAGAGTTAGAAGCTACTTGAAGCTTTGTTGAGCATCTGGAGGGAGATAAGCTGGGAGGTTCCCTGGGGAAACTCGAAGTCTGAAACTTAAAATCTTCTCCCTTATCCTGGTCATATTTTCCTGAGAAAATGCTTCCAACCTCCTGCCATAAGGGCATTTTTCTAGGTACCATGGTTCTTGAGATGAGTAGGTAAAGAAGGTTGAGGCCCTCAGCTGTGTCAATGTAAATCCTCCCCTTTTAAATAGAAGGCCCTTCAACTCTGCTTAATACCTCTGAGTCCAGAACCCTTTATTTTATATCTTCCAATACTTCTTAAACTGACTCCACCTTTACCACATCTAGAGGTACCCACTACCCCGAGCTTCCACAGTATAAATCTTGTTACTTATTGGTGCTCCCTACTGTTGGCTTAGGGTCACCTTCCCGGAATGCTGAACCTTGCCCCGCTTAGTGCTATGAGGACTAAATTTTGTTATTTCCTTTCACTTTCTCTTTGTTCCTATAGTTACATAGGCTGTTGAAAGTAATTTTCATAGCATTTGGGAAAGGAGAAGAATTATATACACATTCTCAACCTCCCATCTTTAACCAGTGTCCATTTTTTTTCGTTTGTACTGGGATGGCTTTCTGTGATTATGATTCAGTAAAAATGGTACTGTGTCTGTTTGTTCAGAGACTTGTAAACTTAGATGGGTTCTAAAAGGAAGTCTTTCCTTAGTTTCTTATAAATGGGACAAATACACCCATGGAAGACACACACATATCCACATGTGTATACACATAACAAGAAATTTTAAAAATATATTTTTGGATAGTACAGTCACATGAAAATAGGCAGTATTCAAACTGAGTTATTCCTGAGTTTCACCTCTACATATATTCATATCTTAAGTTACACCAGTTCTAGCCAGTCTTAGGATGAAAAACAAAAACAAAGCTAATACAGTGAATGTAGAGATTTTGAAAAACCTTGATTCTTTACCCAGATTTCAAAGTGTCCTTTTGGAATGCTTCTGTAATTGATATTCCTCTTGAAGCCAAAGAGAAAGTAACTTTTTTTTAACATTCTGTAATTTTTCAGAATTTCAGATTTCGAAAAGAAAGCAAACGATCATTCTGAAGTTGATACCCAGACAGAGGGGAACACTGAAAAAGAGCATGAAGAGGAGAAAGGCACGGAGCCTGTGGGTACCAAGATTCCAAGACTGCTGACACACCCAGTGGATAAAGAGTAGTACAGTACCTGTGTATTAGCTTTAAAAAAAATGTAGAAATAATATTAATGCTAATTTTTTTATTTCTCTGATATTTCCTTGTCCTGGTGTGAGCTCCTCTGTGTTAATTATAGTGAGATATATTCTGATCAGTATTCTACAAAACCACTCCTATATCTCTTCTTGACTGTCTCCGAAATCTTTATGTGAGCAAGTTCACTACATGAAAAAGGAACTGCATCTACTTTCTAAGGAGATCACCTGAGTATATAACTCAGTAAATTGTAGAATTAAAAGATCTTGGTTGTATGTCTCTAATGATAGGAATAAAGTAGTTGGAATGAGGAAGGTCCATGTATATATATTCAGTGTTGTATGTAACTTAGAGGTCTGTCTTTCAGTCTGCAGAGTCTTAAATTTAGAAAGAGTTAATGAAGCTATGAACTTAGGATAGCCATAGTAGTCCATGTGATAGGTACTTATATAAAATAGCCATGTTAACTAATTGAGTTATTCAACAAAATTGATATATCAAATGCCTACTATTTGCCATATAGGGGACTGAGTCCCCTACTTTCAAGAGAATGGAGAACATTTAGAAAACAGATGAAGACACCACCAGTGTGTAACAGCACTCTATTGACAAAAACTAATTCAATACTCAGTGATAGAGAAGTATCAGACTTCCAAGACATTGTAAAACTCATTTTACAAATTACTGGACTACCAGGGAAAAGGCTGTTTAATGAAAATGTTATGCAAACTAGAAATACAAATTAGCAAGGAAAATGTACAGATGAATTGATAGTCAAATAAATAGGAATGTGCTTTGATACTCTATAATCTGTGATCACCAAGCCATAAGTAAGGTTACTTTTTAGTAGTGAAAAGTCCTTATCAGAAGCATCTAAATTGATTAATACTATATTAGGAAGCAGAATTGTAGCCAAAACATTTCTTTTCAAGCAAGATATTTGGAGTAGTAATTGTGAAAACTGAATTGGTTTGCCAATCAATCTTATTTCCATACTAGCGGTTGAGATTCTTTTGTCACAAAGTAGTTCATTTAATCTTGTGGTAATCATGTGGGAATGTTTGGTATTTCCTGTACAATAGGTTGGAAACGAAGTGGAAGTGTTGAACCTTCAGGTGACATCACTGTTTAAGGAGCTTCAAGAGGCTCATACAAAATTGAGTGAAGCCGAGTTGATGAAGAAGAGACTTCAAGAAAAGTAAGAGAGGTGCTCTTATCCTCCTTTGAAAAATACACATTAAGTATGTTACTATATAGGAATATAGTTCTATATATTTACTGTATATTTACTATTGTTTCATTTATGTTACTATCTTACCGAGTAAAAGAAAAATAGGCCTAAGTAAAATATAAATTTAGAAAGCACTAATGTACAGGTTAATGTATCAGCATGAACTTCTTGTTGTAATATGAAAGAATGGGGACTTTGATTCTAAGTGTGCTAGCCTATGTGGCACCTGTGCAAAGCAACAAGCCAGATTTCCTGTACTATGACAGCACTGATGTGAACACACATAAAAGAAAGCTGAAAAGAGATTGAGTGAAGTTTAGGAAAAAGTCTATCTCAATCTAGTTTAATCAGCTAGCATATAAATTGAGAATTTTACATTTGCTTATATCTCCTGATCTTAGAAGATACCCAAAACATAGCAAATATAACTTGTTTTTGTTATTACCTTGGGCTAGTTATTTACTTAACCTTTCTGTACCCCAGTTTTGTCATTTGTAAATTGTGTGTCATTATTTCTCTAATATATACAACAGTAAATAAGATATTTAATGTACTTGACTCTAATGCTTTGCACATAGCTGTCATTTATTTGTTTTGGCTGTAGTTATATTGAAATTCTCTTTTTGACATTTAAGAGAACCTATGGGGGCTTCCTTTTTTCCTTATTGAATCTTTGTCAGAATTCCAGGTTTTGGTGATTGACAGAACTTTTTCAAATATAAAAAGTACCCATGAATCACTATATGAGAATCACTGTTAGCCAATTTCTACTTTGGTCTGTATTTAGCTAAGAAAAATATGTTCATATGACTACTTAACACCAATTATTCAAAAAAGACACTACCTCTTGTCACCTTAGATGTGTACTTATTTTTAGAGATAAGAGTTCAGCAATATGGACATGTCTATTAAAGAAGCAGAGTAGCTAAAATATTTTACTTTGCATTCAGAAATCCTACAGCCCTAAAATTCTTTGCATTTTATATGATCTTGGGATGTGTTGAAAAGTCGTTGAGAAGTGAAATTGCATTGTTTATATTCATCTTTCTTAGATGCCAGGCCCTTGAAAGGAAAAATTCTGCAACTCCAGCAGAGCTGAATGAAAAGCAAGAGCTTGTTTATAATAACAAGAAGCTAGAGCTGCAAGTGGAAAGCATGCGATCAGAAATCAAAATGGAGCAAGCTAAAACAGAGGATGGAAAGTGAGTCCACTGTGCAGAATGGCAGCTGGCCAAGAGAATAGCTTTTTAAAATACAGATTGGAATTAGGATTAGAGAATAAATTCACAAAATTTATTTTTTATTTGTCTGAAAGAGTACTGTGAGATTCTTTGGAGGGATAAAAGTTTGAAGGCTTTTCTAACAAAATTATTATTTGCATCTAGCTTTTTTTTTTCAGAGGTTATTATCTTGAGAGTAAGAAAATGCTGGTAAATGGTGGAATGGTAAAGATAAGAGAGGAAATTTTGCTATTTGAGTGTTCAGAAGATGATGGGAGGCAAGGCTTTGAGCTTGTGATGTTTCCGCCAAGATTCCGTTTATTAATATCTTTTTTAATAGGTCCAAGTTAGCCATTCTACAGTCAACACACAACAAGCTTCTTCAAGAACATAATAACGCATTGAAAACAATTGAGGAACTAATAAGGAAAGAGGTACTCATAGAAAAATATATTACTGATTAATGGAATCTGTTGAACATTTTATACATAAAAATGTTGCCTGAATCCTTAAGTCCAGTTTCAAAAGTTGTTTTGCGGTTTATAATTGACTTTTTGTGTCATAATATTTACAACTTCTCACATATGTACATGTGCTTTGTTTTACGAAGATGGTGTTCATGTCCCACCATCAGAGAATAAGTGTTTAGTATTTCTCAGAGTAGGTAGAGAGAGCTGTTAGAGAGCTAAGAGCATGGGCTCCTATGTGCATAGTGCACAGTAAGGCAGCTGGCTAGGGCTGGAGGGGCCACCCACATGTGATTGTGCAAGGCCAGTATGCCTGCTGGCAGTGAACTTGGAACCCTGGACTCACTGGTTTGCAATTTAAATTGGTAATAATGCCCAATGATGTAATAATTTATAGACAATGAAAATTTTGAATTAGAAAGTCTTTGAATTTATATCCTTATATATCCTTATATCCTTTTTTCTTGGGGGATGATTATTATGCCTGTATTTCAGTATTTTTAACATTGTTGTTTTAAATCTAGAAACTATTTTTTGTAAGCCATACATTAAATGAATACAATTTTCTAATGAACAGTCCAATTGAAAGCTAATGATTTTTATTTTTTAATTTTAATTTTTTATTTCTTTATGTATTTATTTATTTGGTACTAGGGATTGAATCCAGGGTTACTTAACCACTGAACAACATCCCCAGTTCCTTTTATTTTTTTCTTTTGAGACAGGGCCTCCCTAAATTGCTTAGGCTGGCCTCAAACTTACTGTCTTCCTTCTTCATCTTTGCAAGTAACTGGGATTTTAGGTGTATGCCACTATGCCCAGCAAAGCTAGTAATCATTTTTAAAAAACTAAAGCTTTATCTAACATTTTACTAACATAAGCTACATTTTTGGAATAAATTTTCTTTCACAGTCAGAAAAAGTAGACAGGGCAGTGCTGCAGGAACTAAATGAAAAACTGGAACTGGCAGAGAGGGCACTGGCTTCCAAGCAGCTTCAAATGGATGAGATGAAACAGACCATTGCTAAGCAGGAGGAGGATCTGGAAACCATGGGTGTCCTTAGAACTCAGGTAAGATATGCTTAAGAACCTCGACTGTGTGGGGTAAACCCCAATTAGACTTGCAGAGGCAAAAGTGATGGTGTTTAACACACACATACCCCAAACACACATACACGTATTATTTTATATTCCTTTCACCAGTGAAATTTTAAAAACTTTTAAGTTGATAATGTGCAAAGTGCACCGTGTGTGTGTTTGTGTGTGTGTGTGTGTGTTGATAGGGATTGAACTCAGTGTCTCATGCAAGTGTTTACCACTGAGCTACACCCCCAGTCTGCAAAGTGCACAGATCAAATGAATTTTATTTATCTGTGTTCCACAACTGTTAGAAAAATGGGTTGTTTTCCTTTGTGGCATTATGATTAATGCTACTGGGACATTCATGTACATATCTGTGTTCACACATATACTCATTTTTGTTGTATACACACCTGGGAGTGGAATTGCTGGTTTGCAGGTTATACATGTTATTCAGTGTAATAGGTAAACAGTTTTCCACAGTGGTTGTACCAATGTTCACTCCCATTCACAGAGTTTTCATTGCTCTACCATTCTCCCTACTGTGTTACCAGTCATTTTACCTTTATCGATTTGAGGGTATGTAATGGTATCACATTTAATTGGTGTTTCATTGATGACTAATGAGTTCAAGTACTCTTTCAAATGTTTGTTGGTCTTCTAGGTATTCTTTTTTGTGATGTACCTAATTAAACCTTGCTTATTTTTCTTTAGGTCTATCTGGCTTTTTCTTTATTTTGAGCTTAATATATACTCCTGATATAAGCCCTTATCATTGTTTTTGCCTTTTCGCTCTCATATAGGAGTCTTTTGATGAATAAGGTTTTTAACTTTAAAGTAGTCCAAGGTACCAGTCTTGCCATTAATGATTAGTACCTTTTTGTGTCCTGTTTAAAAAAACTTTCACTACCCCAAGGCCAAGAAAATACTCTTCTTTGTTGTCTTCTAAACACTTTTCTGTCTTATCTTCTACATTAAGATCTATAAACCGGGGCTGGAGTTGTGGCTCAGTGTTACAGTGCTTGCCTAGCATGTGTGAGACACTGGGTTCAATTCTCAGCACCACATATAAACTAATCAATAAAATAAAGGTCTGTCAATATGTAAAAAAATATTTTAAAAAATCTACAAACTATCCAAAATTGGCTTTTGTATATAGAGTGAGATAAAAGATTCATATATTTTTCCTATGTGTCCAGGTGTCTTGGTTCCATTTACGGAAAAAAGTAAAAAAGTTTCTACTGAAATGAATGTGAATTCCCTGCAGATCACCTTCTTTACTTTTTTCCTCTAACAGATGGAGGTTTATTGTTCTGATTTTCATGCTGAAAGAGCAGCAAGAGAGAAGATTCATGAAGAAAAGGAGCAGCTGGCATTACAGCTGGCAATTTTGCTGAAAGAGAACAATGCTTTTGAAGATGGAGGCAGGTAAGGTAAAGTGAAAGGAAGACAGAACACATGACAGCATGGCTGTAGAAGAGGTTACCTGTCAAAGGTGTTTCTTAATTTGAGCTACGTTAGAATCACTGTACCTACACTTGTGTTCCTACACTTGAGTTTGGCTTAAACAAAGCTGGACAGAGTCTTTTAGGAACCAGTCAAGTTCCTGGCTTTAAGATAAGCTGTGAAAACATAACATTATGTGTCCCAATGTTTACCTTGCTAGTCATGAATGAAAAATTCATAACACTTTAAATTCTCTAATGTGCTTTGAAATAAAACACTTCCAAAATTTCTCCTGACCTTTAAAATTTCATTTTGAGAAAGTTTTAAATTATAGAAAAATACAGAGAATAAAATAATAAATAGTAATATGTCCACCATCCTGAATTGACAGTTGCTAGCGTATCTTTTATTTGCTTCAAATTTTTTTTATTAAAGGTAGCTTTAGATAAAGTTGCAGTCTCTTTTGTTCCACATCCTTCATTTATTCCCTTCTTTCCTTGCCTTGTACAACCCGAAATTTAGTGGATAGCCTCCCCATCTATATTATACTTTTACTTGTGTATTTACACACACACCCCTATAAAACATTTTAAAACAAGATACTAATTTCTGTGTTTAAATTATAGAACAATCACTGTAAAAATGATTATGTAACTTTATGTAACACTGTGACTTCAAATGCTGTCTATTTTGATATGTGCCGATTTCATTCATTGTTTTAATTCCTGTATAGTGTCTTGGTATAGAAATGTCACCTATTTTTCTAATCAGTAGTTTGGTTATTTCTTAGTTGATTTTTAAAGATTTTACTTACTTTTACCTCATTGTATACTGGTGCCAGTATTATGTAAAAATCAACTTAATCTTACATTCTGATTTTTATGAACCTTGACACTGCAGTTCGACTCTTTTTCTTTCCCCCCATACTTTCATTGACTGCTTAATGTTGTCATAGTTCAGGGTTGGAGAACATCACATATAGTATCGTTTTTAATCCCAGTAGGCAATCCTTGATGGAAATGCAGAGCCGGCATGGGGCAAGAACAAGTGACCCAGACCAGCAGGCTTACCTCATCCAAAGAGGTGAGTTACATGGGAGTCTAAGTTTCAGGAAAGATCCTTCTAAGAAGGCTCTCAAAGAAAAATCCCACTAATGGATTTGAAATCAAGCTACCAAAAATATAGCAGCTGAAGTCTTATTTCCCTAGTACCTAGATCTCTGTCCATCAGTAAGTCCAGAGGAGATTCTTCACCCCATCTTATTATAGTCTACAGATGTTAGGCGATCTGTATCATTTCTTCAACTCGTCTTAAGCCTCTGCTTGCGTATATTTATTTGTGCAGTGTCCTTCATGTAGATGTCCTTTCCATATGCATATTCCTGTCTTATATTCTCCTTCCAATGAACTCTTATCCCAACTTTCAAACCCATTTCAGCCAGGTGCACACCTGTAATCACAGCAACTTGAGAGGCTAAGACAGGAGGATCACAAATTCAAGGCCACGTGGGCAATATAGTAAGACGCCTTCTCAAAATAAAAAATGAGAAGGACTGGGGATTGAACGCAGTGGTGCTCTACCACTGAGTTACATCCCCAGTCCTGCCCCCAATTTTTTTTTTCATATTTTCCTGTTTCCATGAATTGTCGCCTTTCTAAACTTCTAAAATACTTCATTCTTCTGCTACTTTATAAATAGAAATATGTATTTAAGTCCTCTATTAAATGATGAGCTCCTTTTCTTTTTTTTTTTTTTTTTAATATTGGAGATAGGACCCAGGTGTGCTCTACTACTAAGCTACATTCCCATCCCTTTTTATTTTTTATTTTGAGATAATCTCTTGCTGAGTTGCCCAGACTGGTCTTTGACTTGGTGATTCTTCTGCCTAAGTTCCCATGTCACTAGGATTACAGACATGCACCACCACACCTGACTTCTGGAGTATATATTTTTACCTACTACCTGGTGTTTTTTTTTTCTTTTTGAACCGGGGATTGAACTCAGGGGCACTTGGCCACTGAAGCACATCCCCAGCCCTATTTTGTATTTTATTTAGAGACAGGGTCTCACTGAGTTGCTTAGCGCCGTGCCGGTGCTGAGGCTGGCTTTTAACTTGCCATCCTCCCGCCTCAGCCTCCCGAGCCGCTGGGATTACAGGCGTGTGCCACCACACCTGGCACTACCTGGTGTTTTGCACATAATAATGTTAGTACTTTTTTGAGAGTTTACTATGTTCAGGTGCTGTGTTGATCTCACTTTATTATTTCATTCAATTCTCAAAAAATTCCATGAGGTATGTATTTTATATTTTCTTACAGAAGACAAAACAAATTTGAAATGGTTAAGTAACTCAGGATCATAAGGCTAGTTGGGAGCAGAATTGGAAGGGGAACCCAAGGCTATCTGATTTTGACTACTACATAGTATACTGCAAATAACAGATGTAATTTAATTCTGTTATACATCCAAAGTTTAATTTCCTGAGTAAAATTGATCATAGTGCTTCTTAAAAGGACAGTGCTGTATTTAGTACATGGTTTTACTCTTGTACTAATACACTAATAACATACTAGTAATAATGTTTATAATGAATCACTGAAAGGAAAATATTTATCCTTGATTATAGATATTAAAAAATAAAATTCCAAAATCAAAAACTAACATAGCTAGAAAAAAAATTAATGGCAGTGCCATCATGTAGAATCTGGGTTTAGGATCCCTCTTTTTTTTCAATTTTTATTTTTTTTAGTTGTTGATGGGCCTTTATTTTATTTATTTATATGTAGTGCTGAGGATCAAACCCAGTGCCTCGCACATGCTAGGCAAGTGCTCTACTACTAAACCACAACCCCAGCCCTAGGATCCCTCTTAAATATCACAAAAAACTGTTTCCTTAACTTTTTGTTTTTTGAATATTTTACCAGGTTAAGTCCCCTTCACATACAAACTGACTATTGAAATGGAACTGCAGTTTATCAGCAGCAAGGACACAATATTAACATATATAGTGAACTGATAAATCTCCGGGAAATTTCTCTGAGTATCTTCTTTTATCTCCTGTCACTCCCTTTGCCCCACCCACCTACATCCTATTACAGGGAACAACAACAACTACAACAGAAAGATTACACAGTAAAGATAGTAATTCAGGTTAAAAATACGTACTGGATTATTCATGGGGCAAAATGCAGAAAAGTTAGCATTTGGTCTAACATAAATATTACCCTCAGGCATTTTTTATTATTTTTTAGTTTGTTCTAATTAGTTATACATGACAGTAGAATGCATTTTGCCACATTGTTCCCAAATAGAGCACAATTTCTCCTTCCTTTGGCTGTACATGGGCAGAGTCACACTGGTAGTGTAGTCATACATGTATATAGGGTGATAATGTCTATCTCATTCCAGTGTTCTTCTGATCCCCACATCCCCTCCCCTCACTTCACTCCTCTCTGCACAGTCCAAGTTCCTTCATTCTTCCCTACCCAACCCCATTATGGATCAGCATCCACTTATCAGAGAAAACATTTGGCCTTTGGTTTTTTGGGTTTGGCTTATTTTTCTTAGCATAATATTCTCCAGCTCCATCCATTTACCTGCAAATGCCATAATTTCATTCCTCAGGGCTGAGTAATATTCCATTGCGTATATGTACATTTTCTGTATTTATTCATCTTTTGAAGGGCACCTGGGTTGGTTCCTTAGTTCAGCTACTGTGAATTGAGCTGCTGTAAACATTGATGTGACTGTGTCACTGTAGTATGTTGATTTTAAGTCCTTTGGTTATAAGCCAAAGAATGGGATAACTGGGTCAAATGGTGGTTCCATTCCAAGTTTTCCGAGGAATCTCCATACTGCTTTCATCATCTTTAACAATTAAAGAAATGCAAATCAGAACTACTCTAAGACTTCATCTCACCTATCAGAATGGCAGTTATCAAGGATACAAGTAATAGTAAGTGTTGGTGTGGATGTGGGGAAAAAGGTACACTCAGACATTGCTGATGGGATTGCAAATTGGTTCAGCCACTATGGAAAGCAGTATGGAGATTCCTCAGAAAACCCTGAGGCATTTTTTAGCATCAATGGGTAAAGCTATGTTTGTCTCAGAAATCTGCATCTACCCACTCATGTGATTTCTTTCCACTCATCTGATTTCTCTCTCCCTCCATCCTTCCTTTCTTTGTTCTTTCCTTCCTTCCCCCCCCAACCCTGCCCCAGTACTGGGGATTGAATCTATCACCACCATGCCTGCCCATATGTGTCTGATTGTACAAATGTCCTACAAAGTTATCTTGGGTCAAAAAGTCAATCTCTTGCACATGGATGTCTTAAGAGATGATTTTTATTTATAACTCCATAAGGCAAAAACCTATTTACATAAAAAAGACTAGTCAGTTTCTGACTTATAATCAAAAAGTCTTTTTTATGTATACATTTATTCTTGATTGTCTAAATAAACTGTTTTGTCATAAAAAATATTCCAGAGGACTGTCTTAAGATTTTTTAGTGTCTTAACAAAATTGATTTAAACAAGAGTCTCTTGATACATCTCATCATTGTCATCAGCAGCAGCCATTTCAGTGTCTTCTCCGTTCCAGGCACTTGGTTAAATGACAGGGAATAGAAAAGCACAAGTTGTGGTCAAGTCCTTAAGGGCTGTGGTGAGGCTGGAGACTATGTGCACAGAAAAAGATGAATTCACAGTACAAGATAGCATGAAGGAAATAAAAGGATTAGTGGTCAAGAGAAACGGCTGATCATAAAGGCACAGAGAGTTGAGAAAAGCTTTGAAAAAACATGACTCTAAGCCTGACCTTGAAGCTACGATTTGGATAAGTGTAGTGTGAGAGTAAAAGGGCAAAGGCAGAGGTGAGTGTGATCAGCTGATAATAAAAACTGACCAAGCTTTTCTTGGATTGAAGAGGCAGAAGGCAGAGGGAACCTGGAGCAGGCTGCTACAGCAGCTACAGTATGGTCTTGAAACCTAATCCAGGCCAAAAGAGCACAGATGGAGGCAACAATGTTTAAAATGCAGAACCAACAGTGCCGATGTCCCTGGTTGTCACTTAGATCAGGGTTTGGCAAACTACATCTCACAGGCCAAATCTGGCCTGTCATCTGTTCTTATAAATCAATTTAATTGGGATGTAGTCATGAGCTGCCCTTTGGTTTGCATCCTGTCTGTGGCTGCTTTCATACTACAACGGCAGAGATTTTATTTATGACTTGCAAAGCCTTTATGATATTTTCTTTCTGGTCCTTTATAGAAGAAGTTGGCTGACCCTTAATCTCAGTCAGTGAGACAATTAGAAAACTCTGCTTCAAATATCATGCTTTATAATGAATACAACTAGTAAAAAATGTTTTTGGGGCTGGGGATGTAGTTCACTAGTAGAACGCTTGGCCAGTATGCTCAAGACCCTGGGTTTGATTTCCAGCACCACAAAATTTAAAGAAAATAAAAAGCTTCTTTTTTCTGCAAAAGTTCTACATGTTACTGAATTTTCAGTTAATGTATTTTGAGGCAAATAACAGAGGTAAAGATCATTATCATTCTCCAAGAATAGTTTTGGGTACTGATCCAAAGTCTAAGTTGGGACAGTAAAAAAACCAAAATACTTTGCACTGGTCCAGAAAGATCAGGCCAGAGAGATGCCCAGGAGGCAGAAGTAAACTTCAGCACTGATCACAGTTTGGATTAAGCTAGGACCTACCCAGAGTTAGAGCTTGTTTCAAACATTCTCTGATTTAGGTTTCAACCTCAACCTAACTCCAAAATTGGGGACAATGACAGGATTCATTCTTCAGTTGTTTCCCTTTACTGACTTTCCTTGGGCAATTCATATTCTTTCCAAGGCTCCTCTCAAAGGTTACTCATCCAAGAGGCCTTTCTGCATCGAGGCCTGAGTCAGGGGCTCTTTTCTTACTCCTACACAACCCCACAGTGCATAACACTCCCCCTTCCACACCACCACTGCCCCTTCACTTACCTGGTTTCCCCACAGTGTGAGTATCCTGGCACACAATAGTCGCGTGCACGTCCTCGAGGGCTTACAGGTGTCTGCTGAATATGTGGGAGTGTTCTGCTTCTGAAAAGGTACATACCGTTACAGGAGACACCTCCCATACTCACTTGATTTCTTCCTCCGTGTTCTCTCCCTCTTTTGCTTCTATCCATAACCTGTGTTTCCCCATACCTAGAACTGAAACTATGTCTTTTCATAGACTCACACTTGGAATACAGTTTAAATCCTGAAATAATAGGGGAGCAGCAGGTACTATTTGTGGTGATTTCTCTGTATACACAGTGATGACTTTCATCAAAGACCAAAAGTGTGGTGTACACCTGTAATCTACTGTAAGCTACTTTGGAGGCTGAGGCTGGAGGATCTTAAGTTTGAGACCAGCCTCAGCAACTTAGCCAGACCTTCAGCAACTTAGCAAGACCCTGTCTCACAATAAAAAAGTGAAAATAGGAAGAACTGGGGATGGTATCTCACTGGGTATTGATTATGAAGTTTAACAGATAATCAAATGGGCCATGTTATTAAAATCTTTTCAAGGTGGGACTAATGAAACATTTCGTTTCCTGCTTATTCCCAGGAGCTGAGGATAGGAACTGGCGGCAACAGCAACAACAGAGTATTCCAATTCATTCTTGCCCCAAGTGTGGAGAAGTTCTGCCTGACATAGATACATTACAGATTCATGTGATGGACTGCATTATTTAAGTGTTGATGTTCCACCTCCCCAAAACTGTTGGTAAATGTCAGCTTTTTCCTCCCAGACTTGTACTTTTGTCTTATTTGTTTTCACTCATATATTTTGCCTCATTATGCTTGTTTTAGGAGATAAAAAGATATATCAATTCTAAGAGAACACTTGGTGGATTTCCATGAGCTTACAAAATAGAATCCTTAACCACTACCCTTCTGATAATAAATGCAGTGGTTTTATGTTCTGTTTATGTGAGCAGCTGCACTGTTCATACAGTTAAATAGCATGGGACATAATGTGACAGGGCTCAGGAAATAAGTGGAAGAAACTTCACTGATAAATTTAAGAACCTTTTAAGGACGCAGGAAAAATGAATTGGTCACAGATTTAATCAGGAAAAATGTCTTTGAAGTAGTTTTAAAGCAAATTGTTGTTATTCTTCCTCCATTGAAACTGGATCTTTTGAGGTCATATGTTTTTGTATATGTTGTGGTGTTACTGTAGCCACAGTCATTGTGCCAAAGTTGTGATGTACCCCTTTTCATCAAGCATGGCGAGCTCGCAGTTAAGATCAGGACAAGTCAAAAAATGTTGGCATACATGACATTAAGTTACTTGGATTTCTCTTTTTCCTCTCTCCATATGTGTTGGGGTGGGAGGAGGAGGGTAGAGAGAGAGGGAGGGAAACTAGGGGTGGAACTGAGGGTCACTCTAGCACTGAGCTACATCATGCCCCAGGTCTCCCCTCAACCCCACTTTTTTTTTTTTTTTTGAGATGGTCTCTCTAAGTTTCTGGGTCTGGCCTAGAATTTGCCATTCTCTTGCCTCAGCCTCCTGAGTCACTGGGATTGAGTTCACTAGATTTCTTATAAACATTCACAGTGTTAAGCTTCATAATCAAAAAAAGTAGTTATTGCAAAATAAAATATTGTTTATGAATCTTTACATTGTTCATATATGACTGATTTCATAGTATGCATTTTCTGTATTAAGCTCACTTAGCTTAATATATGCTTAATACTTAGTAAGATATATTTAATTAATTTGATGAATATGAACAAACTCCTTTAGTTGAGACCAACACATGTTTGAATTAGAAGTTGTTATTACTAAGAAGTAGCATAGATAGGAATTTGCCATATTTTAAACCTGTAGTTTACAAGACTAACTTGTACTGGACAAGACAGAAAAGTTAAAAATATCTTTATGCATCCAGTTCCTAAAAAATTTAAGAGAAAACTAAAAGATCCCCTTTGTATTTACCATAAGATCTGTCCTAGACAAACTTGATTACACACATATACATACATGTGTGCATTTATGTGTATTTAAATATGAACCAAAATAGTTAATTCATGCCAAAAGAACATACTATGCAAATTATAGTTATCTTCATGCCTGAATAGTTATCTTCATGCTCAGAGGTTACATTTTACACATTATGAGTCTAGATTAAAAGATTCTTATATATACATCCCAGGGAGAATGTTTGTTAAAGACATTTCTAAAATTATAATGAAATTTGTCTTATTTTCTTGTTTATAGTTTCTAATATAAATCTTTTTATCATTTTATACTGGAGGATATAGATTTCAATAGTATCCTCAATAGAGAAGAAAACCAAATGGTTTCACATTTAAGTTATTGTGGATATCCTTTTACTTTGTTCAAGAATAGATATCCAGGAGATCTAAACTCTGAAATAACAACATGAATGAGCTTATTAAGCTTGTGACCAAATCATTTGCTTGATAACTGGAAGGATTACAAATGAAAGCAAGTTCTTATGGTTGCTTTAAATTAAGGTTGTTGAAGAGTTGTTTGTATCCTGTGTTCATTATAACAGTATTCACAATATTAAGATATGGAAGCATCCTGGGTGTTCATCATTAGATGAATGAGTAAAGAAAATGTGGTGTATCTATACAGTGAAAATACTATTCAGCCTTTAAAAAGAGGGAAGACCTGTCATTTGCAACAGCATGGATGAACCTGCAGGACATCATGTTAATTGAAACAAGCCAGACATAGAAAGGCAAATACCACATGGTATTTGGAATATGTAGAATCTAAAAAGTTGAACTCATAGAACTTGAGAGTAGAATGCTGGTTACCAGTGGATGGCGAAGGGGTTAGATAGGGAAAAGGGAGATGTTGATCAAAGGGGACAAAATTTCAATTAGGAGGAATAAACTTTAGTTATCTATGGCACAAATAGTGACTATAATAAATAATGTGTTGTATATCTCAAAAAAATCAATTAAGGCTGTTTTCAGGGAATCAACCAGTTTAGTAAACAATTTATAAGCTCTGTGATGTCTTATCTAATTTATTTACTCTGCTATCTCTTCAAATGTTTTGTTCAATATTAACAGTTAATTATACCTCATTGAAATCTTGTGTGTTTATGGGATGAAAACACAAAGAATGGTGTCTACCCTTAACAGATTTTAAGTGTACAGTATTGTTAACTATATGCACATTGTTGTCAGAATATCTCTAGAACTTTTTATCTTGCATGACTAATACTCTGTACCTGTAAACAGCAGTTCCCATTTTCCCCCTGCCCCAGCCCCTGGCAACCTCCATTCCACCTTCAGTTTGTATGATTTTGACTACTTTAAATACTTTATATAAGTACATCTTGCAGTATTTGTCCTTCTGTGCCTGGTTTATTTCACTTAGCAATGTCCTCAAGGATCATCCATGTTATTATATATGGTAGGATTTCCTTTTTAAGACTGCATAATATTCCATTGTATATGTATACTACTTTTTCTTTATCCATTTATCTACTGATGGACATTCAGGCTCTTGGCTACTGTGAGTGATGCTACAATGAATATTGGAGTGCATCTATCTCTTTGAGATCCTATTTTCAATTCTTTCAGATAAGTACCTGTACTCAGGAGTACTAGATCATATGATAGTTCTATTTTCATTTTCTGAGGAACTTCCCTATTATACCATTTTACATTCTTACAATAGTGAGAATAGGGTTCTGGTTTCTCCATGTTCTTGTCAACACTTGCTATTTTCTGTTTTTCTGATAGTGACCATTCTCATAGGTGAGGCGATATCTTATGATTTTAGTATGTTTTTCCCTGATAATCAGTCATGTTGAGTATCTTCTCATATGCCTGTTGGTCATTTGTATCTCTGTGAAGAAATGTCTACCCTCGTCCTTTGTCCAGTTTTAAATTGTTTTTTCCCCTCTTCAGTTGTAAGTATTCTTTATTTATTTTGGATATTAACCCCTTATCATATATATGATTTGCAAATATTTTTCCCCATGCTGTAGGGTGCCCTTTTGACTCTGTTGATTATTTCTTTTGCTAGACAGAGTGTGTTTTGGTTCAATGTAGTTCCACTTGCCTGTTTTCACCTTTGTGGTTTGTGCTTTTGGTGTCATATGTGAAAATCAGTGCCAAGACTAATTTCTTGTCTTTACCTTTTGCTGTCTTCCTTATGTTTCTTTTCTTTTCTTTTCTTTTCTTTTCTTTTCTTTTTATTTTGCAGTGACATACTTGAATTGCTTTCTTATTTTCTTTTGTGATGAACTCTCAGCTTTTGCTTGTCTGTGAAAATATCTTTTTTCATTTTTGAAGAATAGTTTTGCTGGATATATTATCCGTGTTTGCCAGTTTTTCTCTTCCAGCACTTAGAATATATTATCCTAGTCCTTTCTGACTTGCAAGTTTTCTGTTAGAAATTGCTTGTAGCCTTATGGAGACTTTCTTGTATGTGATGAGTCACTTTTCTCTTACTTTCAAAATTCTTTGTCTTTAATGTTGGATATACATCTACTCTTCACATTCTCCCTGAGGGATAGACTACCAAAATGCCTCCGTGTGCTACACTACAAGTTTTCCAGAGCAGCAGCAATCCACCCAACTCTCTCTTATTCTTAGTGGGACCCCAAACATCTACAGTATGCTGAGTCCCATTGATACCCTAAGATAGGTAAAAGAGAAACTTTTACCTGGGTCCCCAACAAAAATGGAACAATGGACACGTGCTTCACTCTTCTCTTTCTCCCCAAGGGATGGGATGCCAAGATGTATTGGCCTGTCTGCGATGATATAGATCCTCTGCTGCAGCAGCCAGCCACACAACTCTCTCATTCTCAGAACTCCATGGCACCCCCACCTAACCCCCCCTTTAGGAGGCAAGTTCCTGTCCAGCACTCCGAAACAGGCAAGACAGAAATCAGTCTTGTGGGCAGCTCTAACTAAAAACTGAATGCATGCTCCTCTTTTTCCCTCTGAGGGAGAAGCTGAGAGCTAAGGGTTTTCGCCTACTTGTTCTACACTGAATTGGGGGAAAGTACTATGGCAACCGTGTGTGTGCTAATCCAAATCTTTTCTGTTCTCAGAAAGTGCCAGCCTGGTGCCCTTACCTGTCAGCATTTGGCTTGGAGCAGGACAGAAACCAGTCCCTCAGGCAAACCTTTGGAAAGTCTGCATATTGGGTGTATGTTTCAGTCTTCTCTTTGCCACCCCAAGGAGAACTTGGGACCTGGGAGTTTTCTCTTGATCATGTTATACCAAGTCAGGGAGAGGTACTCTGAAAAGTGAGTGCCACAAATTTGCCTCCATATTTGTTTTATACTTGCCTGAGGTATAAGAACATCTTAACTGCCGGGCGTGGTGGCGCACGCCTGTAATCCAAGCGACTTGGGAGGCTGAGTCAGGAGGATCGCGAGTTCAAAGCCAGCCTCAGCAACTTAGCGAGGCCCTGAGCAACTCAGTGAGACCCTGTCTCTCTAAATAAAATACAAAATAGGGCTGGGGATGTGGCTCGGTGGCCGAGTGTCCCTGAGTTCAATCCCTGGTTCAAAAAAAAAAAAAAAAAAGGAACATCTTAACTATCTTATTGATTTCTCACAAAAGGAATTGATGTATGTATTTTTATTAAATCAGTATCTCTCTAGGGAGAAGGAGGGCTTGATAATTCCTATTCTGCCATCCTGATGATGTCATCTCCCTTAGAGGAATTTTGGCCTCTTTTCTTTTTTTCCTTTTCTTTTCTTGGTACCAAGGATTGAACCCAGGGGGTGCTTAAACATGGAGCCACATCCCCAGCCCTTTTTATATTTTATTTAGAGACAGGGTCTTGCTAATTTGCCTAGGGGCCTTGCTAAGTTGCTGAGACTGGCTTTGAACATGCTCCTGCCTTAGCCTTCCAAGCTGCTGGGATTACAGGTGTGTGCCACTGCACCTGGCTCTTGGCCCCTTTTTTAAGGCTTACCTTGCTATATTCTTAAGTCTTGTTAAATGGGAACACTAGAAATATGGTAACTGAGAAATATTAATGAACTAATGAAAATCAGATAGCTAAATCATTTTAAAATATTAAATCATCAACTATTATATTTAAAAATAACTTTGGCATGTGAGGAACTTGGAAATCATCACTCATCTTCAAAACAACACAAAAAGGCTAAACAAACTGAAAACCAGCAATTTTTTTTCTGGTACTGGGGATTTGAAACCAGGGGTACTTTTCTAACGAGTTACATCCTCAGTCCTTTTTATTTTTTATTTTGAGACAGGTCTCACTAAGTTGTTGAGGGTCTCACTAAGATGCTAAGGCTGGCCTCAAAGTTGTGATACTCCAGCTTCAGCCTTCTGAGTTACTGGGATTACAGGTATGCACCATGGCTCCTGGTGAAATTTTAAAATATTTTAAACTAGACGAAAATACACTTTATCAAAATTCAAGGTATGCAGAGAAAGTAGTGCTGAGAGGGAAATTTGTAGCATTGATTGTGCATACAAAAAAGAAGAAATAGCCAAACTCAGTAAGTTTCCACTTAAGAGACTAGAAAAAGAATAGTAAAGTAAATGCAAAATAAACAGAAGAAAATAAATAAAAATCAGAGCAGAAGCAATGAAATTAAAACCAGGAAATCAATAGAGGAAAACCAATAAAACCAAAGTCTGGTTCTTTGAAATCATCAATGAAACTGGTAAACCTGTAGCCAGATTAACTAAGAAAAAGAAAGAAGACACAAATTACCAATTTTAACATGCCAGCAATGAGCAATGGTCACTTGAAATTTAAAAGCACAGTACCACTTATATTAGCAAAGAAAAAAATGGAAGACTTAGGTGTATACCTAGTAAAATATACACATGATCTATGAGGAAAACCATAAAACTCTGATGGAAAAAAATTCTAATAAATGAAGAGCAATCATGTTCATGAACAGGAAGACTCAATATTCTAAAAATGTCAGTCCTTCTAATTTGATGTATAGATTCAATGTAATCCCAATCAAAAGTCCTAACAAGTTATGGATATCAACAGGTAATGCTGAAGTTTATATGGAAAGGGAAAAGAACTAAATAGCCAATGCAGTATTGAAGGGGAATAGATTCAAAACATTGATGATTCTGACCTTAAGACTTCCTAGAAAGCTACAGTAACCAAGACAGTGTGACATTGGCAAAAGAACAGAAAAGGGACATAGTTCAGTGGTGGGGCACTTTCTTTGTAAGGGCCCCAAATTTTATCTTTCACACTGCAAAACAAAAGAACAGCAACAAAAAACCCAAAAACAACAACTAAAAAAACAAATTGATCAATGGAACAAAACAGAAAGCCCAAAAACTCACACAAATATAATCAACTAAATCTTGAAAAAGGAACAGATGAAATTCAGTGAAGAAATTTGTTTCAATAAATGGTTCTGGCACAACTGGTCATACACATGCAAAAAAGGAGGAGGCAGAGGAAGGGAAGAATCTAGACATAGACCTTACAGTTTTCATAAAAATTAAAGCCGGGTCTGGGGTTGTGGCTCAGTGGTAGAGAACTTGCCTAGCATGTATGAGGCACTGGGTTCAGTCATCAGCACCGCAGAAAAATAAATAAATAAAGGTATAAAAGATACAATAACATTATTTTTTAAAAAAATAAAGCCACAGACTGAAAGAAAGTCTTCAGTGAACACATTTCCCATAAAGGGCTGCATCTAAAGTATACAGAGAACTCTTAAAACTTAGACAACAGTAAAATTTAAAACAGGCAAAAGATCTGAACAGATACCTCACCAAACATGATATAGAGCTGGAAAATAGGCTTATAAAAAGATGTTCAACCTCACATGTCACTGAAGAATTGCACATGAGGTAGGTACAGTGGTGCATGCCTGAAATCCCAGATATTTGGAAGGCAAAGGCAGGAGGAACACAAGTTCGAAGGCAGCCTCAGCAACTTCTTTGAAACCCTGTCTCAGAAATGCAAAAAGAGCTGGGCAAGGTGGGGCATGCCTGTAATCCCAGCAGCTCAGGAGGCTGAGCTAAGAGGATCACAAGTTCAAAGCCAGCCTCAGCAACTTAGCGAGGCCCTAAGCAACTCAGTGAGACCCTGTCTTTAAATAAAATACAAAATAGGGCTGGGGGTGTGGCTCAGTGGTTGAGTGCACCTGAATTCAATTCCCAGTACCTCCCTTCCCCCACCCCCCAAAAAAAGAACTGAAAAACTGGGGATGTAGCTCCATGGTGAGTGACACAGGGTTTAATCTCTAGTACCAAAGAAACAAATAACAAACAGCAGCAATGAGATGCCACCACACACTTATTAGAATAGCTAAAATCCAAAACACTTAACAACTCTAAATGCTGCTGAGGATGTGGAGCAACTGGAACTCTTGTTCAGTGCTGATGGGAATGCAAAGTGGTACAGCAACTGTAGAAGGTAGTTTGGCAATTTCTTACAAAACAAAGCTAATTCTTACCTTACACTCCAGTAGTCACTCTCCTTGGTATTTACCCAAATGAACTGAAAATTTACAGCCTCAAAATCTGTACATGAATGTTTATAGTCACTTTATTTGTAATTGCCAAAACTTGGAAGCAACCATGATAACCTTCAATGGATGAAGGGCTAAGCAAATAGTGGCACATCCATACAATGGAATAGTATTCAGTAATGAAAAAAATGAACTAGCAGGCCACACAAAAAAAGAGGGAAACTTAACATACAAACTGCTTAGTGAAAGAAGCTGTTCTAAAAAAGCCTGTAAGCTGTATGATTCCAACTATATGACACTCTAGACCGAGCAAAACTATGGAGATGAGAGGAAAGATCAGTGGTTTCCAGGGTTTGGAGGAGAAAAGTCTGAATAGTTTGTGAAATCTTATGTAACATATGGACCATAGTTAATGTATTGATATTGGTTTATCATTTATAACAAATTTCCCACTAATACAAGATACTAATAATAGGGGAAACTCTTTGAAAGCAGTTTTAGGGAACTCTCTGATCATTCCACTCAATTTTTCTATAGTCCTAAAGCTGTTCTAAAAGCTGACACTAATTTTAATGAAAAAATAACCTTGAACTAAAAGATTATTTAGTATGAACACACCTAAAATTCATTGTGTGCATCAGAAAACCAAGATTGTTGTAAAGATTGGCTAATAGTTCCATTTCATCCATAATGAAAGGGATGACTTGGGATTTTTTTTTTTTTTTTTTTTTTTTTTTGTGGTGCTGGGGATTGAACCTAGGGCCTTATGCTTGTGAGACAGGCACTGTACCAACTGAGCTATATCCCCAGCCCAGGATTATTTTTAATACAAAATCAAACTTACTATGCCATCATTAAATCAGTGGGGGAAAGCTGATATGACAGCCAGTTGCAGCTTTTAAGTGTAATGGGAATTAAGTATATGGACCAATCTCCATGTTTTAATAGAACAACAAAAAATACCCAAATTACTTTGCTATGAAAGGAGATGGAATATAATTTAGCATCTACTTTGGCATCCTTTGACTTCATAGTTCATGGCTGAAAAATTATTGGGATAACATTATGTACTCTTCTTAGGAAAATGCTATTCATTGTTGAGTGATTTTTTTCCTAGCTAAGTAATTACAAATGTGAAGTATATAGTAGAAGAAGTATTGATTCCAGAACTGTTAGTGAACTGGCAGTTTTATGTAGTCACTTTGTCTTTTAAATATATGGATCTATAATCAAGAGTGAAAAGTTATTTCATATATATATACATATATACATATGGGAATTAAACTTGGAATTGAACACCCAAGGTTGCTCTACCACAAGCTGTATATGTCTCCACCCCTTTTTATTTTGAGACAGGGTCTCACTGAGTTGCTGAGGCTAGCTTTGACCTTGGGATCCTCCTGCCTCAGTTCCCCAAAAAGCTGGCATTACACGTGTGTACCATCACAACTGGCAACACTAGACATTTTATTGGTTTCCCTTTGCACAAAACATCAGTTGAGGTAATGAGATAGAGGGTCCTACCCTGTCGTTTAAAGTAACTGCTGCATTGGTTGAAGGGAAATAAACATCCATTTGAGCAACAAAGAGAATATTCTGTTACGAAAATTAAGGAATTTGGTTTTCTTCTTTCTCAGAAAGGCCACACATCTTTAAGTAGAGGATTTCCTCTGAGCAAGCATAGCATTTTTCTCAGTACAGTATCTTTGTCCAGTCCATTGGACAAATTCAAGTTTGAGATAAGACTGTAGAAAGTTCTATAACACAGAGGATAGGAGATGTGAAGTAGATATAAACTGATGCCTACAGGGAGGTGGGGGGATGCAGGGCATGGAAACCAGGCTCTTACTTCCAGTGAGTCTCATTTTGAATAGCATTCCCTTCTCCTGGGTCAAGGACAGAAGAATTGGTTTAATTATTTGACTCATTAATTAGGTAAATATACTCCAAGATAGTATGCTTGTACTCTGTCTCCTTAGAGAACTTCACTGCATTCACTAACCAGTACCCAAACAGTATTTGAAACCCTGATTCATCCCCCTGGCTTTAGTCACAAATTAAAGAAAACTGCTGAAATCCACACCACATCTCTTGCCTGTCCAAAGCAAGCTCCTCTCTAGACTTCTAGTCTGTTTCTATGGTTCTGCCAGTCTCCCACACTGGCCATTGTCCTCTCCTTTTCCTCCCACAGGTGCTTTCTTTTGGTCAGTTACCAAAGCAAATAGGTTTCCCTTTATTCGCTCCCCATTTGTCTCTTTATTGTCATAGTTGTGACTGTCACAACCTTCTAACAGGCCTCTCTGCCCTACATATTCAATTCCTGGGCACCCATCTTTAATAGGCTTAATCTTCTGAATCAATTCCTTACAGAGTAATGAGAATATAAATTAGTACATGTTTAATGCTTCCATGTACCAAGCACACTGTGTATATTTTCAAGTTTTCCCATTTAAATGTCTTCAAATGTCCTATGAAATAACTATTACTATCCCTACTGAGCAGATAAGTGGAGTCACTGAGAAGTTAAGTAACGGATCCAAAGTTGCATAGTTGTGTGTGGCAGTTAAAATCACGCAGCCTTTAAGGTTGCAGTCTGAGTGCTTAGCCCTATCTTCCTTCTCTATATCTACCTTCCTCTTCTACCTGCTCAGACATGGTCTTTTTATTTTGTGTAAAATGAAGGTTTTGACCTGGTATTATTCATCCTCCAGACGATTAGTTTCTACCTACTTCCTTTAATGTTTTTGCCTCCTTTTCTCTGTATGTTCCTGCCCCTCCAGCAAAATTGGTAGTCACCTGTTGTTGTTTATCTTTTATGCATTGTCATATCTCCCATATTATACTGTTAAAATCTGGGATAGGAACCATGTGTTTGCCTAACACCTTTACATATTAGGCAATGGACTATTATGGCTGTTTTGTGTGAAAATGTACTGGATATTCTCATGTAATTCTCCCTAAAACCTTCTAATCGAGACATTGCCAATATCAGCACTTGAAAGATCAAGAAACTGAGCCCCCAAATGGTCAGTAACTTAAGAAGAAAATGTACTATTCAGTTTTTCCTTTCCATATACATTGTGTGCCAGATAGCAGCAGCAAGAGAGAAGACAGAGAATGATGTAGGAAGATGAGCAAGACATGGTTCCCTTCTCTCCAGATGCTCATGTTATGGTGGGAAGAAGAAGACAAAAACAATCAGGGAGCACCATGGCAAGTTCTATGAATGAGACCAGTCTGGAGCTCAAGGAAACCCTAAATAGGAATATTCAGCCCAGGGCATCCAGAGGAGCTTTACAGAGGAGGGATGCTTGGCCAGAGCTTAGATGGATGAGTAGGGTCTGACCAGGTAGTTGAAGTTGACCCAGTGGTTGAAGTCCTTCCAAGTATAGGAATCTACATGTACAAAGGCTCTGAGGCATGCCAGTACCTGGAATATTTGAAGAAGAAGGAATAGTTCAGTATAGCTGACTGAAGTGGGAAAAGACTAGAGTTGAGATTATTGGAAGAGTGGCTGGAAGTTGAGTCTATAAAGATTGTGAATGGCAAAAAGTTTTAAATTTATAGGAACTGAGAAGTAACTGATAGGTTTTATTGGGGAAAAGTCATGCCAAGATTGTTTTATAAAAGGAGGCAACACAAGAAATGAATTGGAATGGTGGGAGACTGGAAGTAGATCAGTAATAGGTAAAGATAAGAAATGATGAGAACCTAAAGAGTGAGGATGTAAGGGAGAGGAAGAGTTCAAGAGACATGAGCTCGAGTCTGTGTAACTGGATGCAGGGGATGAGAATTATAGAGGGGATTAATGAGACGTGTTCACAACGTGAACTCGTGGCATTTGGGCCCTTTGGAGACTAACCTTTCTCTTCTGCTTTGTTGTCCTTGTTCTTGTTTTGTGGTATATTTTTAAAGGCCCTCCCTGTGATTCTGATGCACTCTAATCAGTGCTATAGAAATATATTACAGAGGCTGAACAGAGAAATGTTGAGTCCTAACCTTGAGATTCTTATTCAACAGATCTGATATTAGGCCCATACATGAATTTCTAATGAGTTCCCAGGTAATACTGATGCTGCTGGCCCAGGGACCAGACTTTAAAAAGCACTGCTCTATAGCACTGACATTTGCCATTTCCTTCCTAAAAATCTCCTTCCTTGGCATTCTATGCCATCATTTTCCTGAAGACCCACTTTTCATCTGGGAAAACTTGGGGGCAAGAAGGTAACTGAGAGCCGGGTGTGGTGGCGCATGCCTGTAATCCAAGCGACTTGGGAGGCTGAGTCAGGAGGATTGCGAGTTCAAAGCCAGCCTCAGCAACTTAGCGAGGCCCTAAGCAACTCAGTGAGCCCTGTCTCTAAATAAAATACAAAAAAATAGGGCTGGGGATGTGGCTCAGTGGCCAAGTGTCCCTGAGTTCAATCCCTGGTTCCAAAAAAAAAGAAAAAAAGAAAAGAAGGTAACTGAGGCCCATGTACCCTATGTATGCAGTTTTAAAGTTTATGGTTAAAACTAACCATCTTCTAGAGTTTCACACTGAATTATATCACATGAAAAGTGGGCCTCAGGCCTCCCAACCTTGCTCAGTTTTCTGCTGCATTTGATGACCTCCTTCAGAAGCAAGAAGATACCCAGCCTGCTATCAAGCTTCCCACACCCCCACCCCATCCACTATCTTAGACAAAGGGATTGGCCTTTGGAAGGACAACCAGTGGAAGAGGCCCAGGTAAGGCCCTTGACACAGGCTTTGCTCACTTGGTGAGAAAATCCCAAGAACCTAGGACATAGAGCTTTGACTGCAGGGGGTTGCCCATGATCCTGGTAGGTATATTCCCTTGGTCCTAGGGCTCATCACCTTATGGGAAAGGGCACAACTGGAAGAGGATGGGAGATAACAGGACTGTGTGAAGGACACAGCCAGGGTGCCCTGTGGTTTTGGGATAAGAGAGGTTCCATTTTTTGTTGTTTGTTTTTTCTCTTTTATAGTACTGAAGGATGAACCCAGAGACACTCTACACTGAGATACATCCCCAACCCTTTTTTATTTTAGGACAGGTTCTCACTATGTTGTTGAAGCTGCCTTGAACTTGTGATGCTCCTGCCTCAGCCTCCCAGATTGCTAGGATTACAGGCATGCACCATCACACCCAAACAGGACCATTCACTTTCCTAACCACTCTGGCTGCTCCTGCTCAGTTTGTCTTTGCCTGCTCCTCTTTACCTCTGCTTCTTGTCCCTCAAATTCTTGTGCTCCCTAGGGTTCTGACCTTCTACACCTGAAGTTCTTAATCTGAGAGGTGTTTATGGATGAACTTCAGGAAAATATGTGAACCCCTGAAAAGGTATGCAAAATCTTCAGAGTCCGAGTGTGTGTTTTCCAAGAGGAAAAAAAGAATCACTTTCAGTATTTTCTCAATGGGGTCTGTGATCACACACACCCCCAAAAAGATTAAGAAGCCCTGCAATAGAGATTCTGTTTTAGATTTAATTTTTTTTTTTTTCTTGGAACCAGGGATTGAACTCAGGGACACTTGGCCACTGAGCCATATCCCCAGGCCTATTTTTTGTATTTTATTTAGAGACAGGTCTGTTACCCTTTGTAACAGGTGTCGAGTCCTGCTTCCTCAGGTGTTGAAGAATAACGCCGTAGAAGCAAACCGAGGCAAGTGTAGAGTGAAAAATAAAGTTTTATTAAAGAAAATTAAAAGCAGACTTCTCCCGAGTGGAAGAAGGGGACCCAAAGGTGGAATCCATGTGGCGAGTAAATCCTGTCCTTTTTATAAGTTTTACTCTCTTGTTCCCCTCCCCCTCATTCTTCCTCTCTGTCTAGGCCCACTTTTGCATGTGAGTGGTAAAAGCAGAAAAGCAGATGGGCAGGGGAAGGGCTGAAGCGATAACAGGTAATGTCCCAGCAGGTGTTAATTAGCAATTCCTTGCCTACAGTTCTTGATAAGGACAGGTAGATCTGGTTATCAATGGGTTCTGGAGATCTTTGACATTCCATTCCCCAAGGCAGCCTCCAACTTCCAGATGTAGGTGTTTTTTTTCATGTCCTTCATTTTCTCGATTTGACCCGATTTTTTATTTCTACACTGACTACCTAACCAGTTCTGGCTACACAGGGTCTCACTGAGTTGCTTAGGGCCTCACTAAGTTGCTGAGGCTGGCTTTGAACTCGCGATCCTCCTGACTCAGCCTCCCGAGTTGCTTGGATTATAGGCGTGCGCCACCTCGCCTGGCTAATTTTTTGGTATTTTTTGATGATTCTCGAAACTATTGCTTGTGGGCCTCTGTTTTTATTCTAAGGAGACATCAACCTCTCCTGAGAACTCCAGACTGAAGATTAAGCTGGCTATTGGACCTTTCTTAATCAGTATCTTTGATACATCTCATTCTGAAATTGAAAACTGAATTTATTGTGTCCCCTAAACGTGTTGTATTCTTCCTGTTTCCCCTATTTCATTGCATTGCCTCAAAAAACAGTTGCATAAATCCAAAGCCTGTAAGTCATCCTCACCCTTTCTCTAATATCCCCACCTTCAATGGGTCCTGAATCCACTCTTATTTTTTCTCAGAATCAATTTCATCTCTTTTCTCAAAATTCCCACTAAATCTGATGAGAATGGCTTGATCCCTCACTCCAAGAATATTTGAGGGTTTAGGATTGGTACCGTTTCCTACTCCTTGCATGGGATGGGATGCAAAGAGAACCAGAAAGTCAAGGTGAAGAAAGAAACTTTAGAATACCGATCAGAATTGGTCAAGGAATTTCTGCATGATGGCCAAAACTATATCAATAATGAACTTTTATAACTAGATGCAGTGATACATTTAAACACCTTTTTTCAATTTGATTTTTGTAATCTCTTTGAAGTCAGAATTAAAGACAGGCAAGCGGTGTAGATAGATGACCCGGTTGGGTGAAGGAAATGGAGGCTGGTTTGGATTCCTGAAGTTGGAGACCGCCCTGGGAGATTGGAATGTTAATGTCTCCAAAGCCCTTTGATTACCAAGATTACCTGCCTGTACTACCCCTCCCAAAAGGTTACCCCCTGGGCTGCTTCCTGCCTGGATCACTCCATTTGTCCCTTCCCCCTGCCCTTCTACTTCTCACTTTTTGGCCATCCCACCTTATCACCTGGTTCTTGTCACAAATGCAGAAAGGACAGAGATTAGAGGGGAGAGCAGGAGAAAAAAAGCCAGTAAAAGTCTATAAAAGGGGCAGGGCGCTCTCACTTCTTGGTATACCAGAATATTAGCTCTGGCTCCCTTCTCCCTCCCAGAAGGTGGTTGTGTTACTACTTTAAAATAAAACCTGCTGTATATGCTTGCCTAAGGTGTGCTTCTCTAATGTTCAGACTTCAACATTGAGGAAGCAGAACTTGTCGCTGATAACTGGCAGTGTCATCTTCATCACTGGAAATTTTTCAGCACTCACAGTTCTCAAAAGGTATTGCTTCCAGGTTGAGCTCATAAATGGAGCATTGATACTCCATTAAGATAGGGAAAACAAAAATCCATGACATGTAGATGATGTCAGCACTGTTTTTCAGTCATCCTAAAGCTGGTTTTAATTGTTTTAAAATGAAGGTAGGCTGGGCATGGTGGCGCAGGCCTGTAATCCAAGCCACTCTGGAGGCTGAGTCAGGAGGATCACGAATTCAAAGCCAGCCTCAGCAACTTAGCGAGGCCCTAAGCAACTCAGTGAGACCCTGTCTCTAAATAAAATACAAAATAGGGCTGGGGATGTGGTTCAGTGGCCGAGTGCCCCTGAGTTCAATCCCCGGTTCAAAAAAAAAAAAAGAAGGTAGATGCAGTGGACAGAATACCATCTTATGTGAAATGCATTGGGAGAATACCATGTCTGAATAGGGCCCTCAAGGGAAAAAAAAAAAGACAAATGGTCGTTTGGTCCATTAAAAACTTGTCTGCTGGGAAGTCTTTGAACTTAAGTAGAAGGTAAGTCTGCACTTAGAAACTGTGTTCTTAATATTATGTACAAACACTATTAGAATGTAAATACACAGAGGTCTGAATTTACTACAGAATGTGCTGTGGAAAATATGGTCTCCTGACAAGTTATTGTGAACTCTGACACCAGTTACAATTCTCAAAACCTGTGGACGGAGAACTAGTCTGGGAATAGTGGTTTGTGTGTCAAGGAATGTCATCTAGTCTTTCCCTCATTTTACAGATGGTGAAACCAAACCTAAAGATAAAATTTATTGCAGCAGGGCAAGGGGGCACACACCAGTAATCCCAGCGGCTCAGGAGGCTGAGGCAGGAGAATCGCGAGTTCAAAGCCAGCCTCAGCAAAAGTGAGGGGCTACGCAATTCAGTGAGACCCTGTCTATAAATAAAATATAAAATAGGGTTGGGGATGTGGCTCAGTGGTCGAGTGTCCCTGAGTTTAATCCTTGGTACCAAAAACCAAAAAACTGTAAGGGAACACTTAAATATCCTGACACTAGGGGGCGTCAGACGCTCTATTTTATTTAAAGCAGACGCTCTATTTTATTTGAAGGAGCCCAGGATCCATTGAAGAACTTCACGGAAGTCACCCTCCCCTCAACAAAGAGGGCGCCCGGTGACATGAGCCAATCAGATTGCTCTGCGTAGGAGCTGTGCTACGCTCACTTCCCTGATATTCGCCTAGGAGAGGTCTAGCGTAGCCAATCAGAACGGTCCCACAGCCGCATGCGTCTGACGTCAGGCAGGGGCTGGCCCGGTTTTTAAATTTGGCGGGTTCCGCGGTAAACTGGGACTTGTGCTGACGCCGAGTGAGAAGCGCGGGTTCTGAGCGTGCGGGTGACCCTCGCGCGTCTATGGGAGGATTTGGAGGAGTCTGAGGGTGAGCGGCGCAAAGCCCCGGGGTCTCGGGTGGGGAGATCCGGGATCGGACTGCAGGGGGGGCGATTTACTGAGAACCCGACTGGGGCCTTCGAGTTAAGGGTGCGGCGCGGTGGGGAAGGCGCCTGGGCGCGGGATCTTCTACTTAAGGGATCTGGTGGGTATTTGTAAGAGTAATCTTTAAAAATACTTGCCAAATGAATGCCTTCTGGATTTTGTTCACTCATTGATTCGTTTCTTTGATTTCCTAATGAGTATTGAATGTGTATATTTGCTGCCCTCCAGACACATGATATCTACCCTTAGGAGGCCTGCGGTCTAAGGAGGATAATAGATAACAAGTACACGATGGTGGATGACGTGCAGTAAGAGAGAGGAAAGGGTCAGATGAGAGGACACAGAAGGAGGCTTAGCAGATAGGCAGGTCTGGAAAGACTTTTAAAAGAGTTAGGTGAGAATGAGGAGGAGTTCTGGCAGAGCTTTCCCCGCAAAAGTGCCTGAGGTCTGAAAGCAGGCCAGTCTGGCAGGAGCATAGTTTGGGAGGTGGGTAGAATTGGATGGGGTATACACATAGAAAAGATGAGGAAGTAGAAATATAAGGTGAGACATTATCCATTGTCTCGCAGGCTTTGTAAATTTTGTTCTAAGCACAATGAAAAACCTTTAAAGAATTTAAGTTAAGGCAATACTGTGATCTTGTATGTGTTCCTAAAAGATTACTAGGGAAAGATTACTCTGACTGTTGCATGAGGAATAGATTGTTGGGAGCAAAGAAACCAATATAGGAAGCTAACACAGTAGTCCAGGTTTATATTAGGGTTTTGGCAGTGAGGTTTGAGAGAAGTGGAAGATTTGAACAATAGTTTGGATTTGAGCATAGTACTTGTTGAATGTCCCTGAATATGAGAGTGAGTGAGTTTGGTTTGAGAAAAGCAAACCATCAGTTATAGCAATGATCCAAAGCCTAACTCCAGTGTATTCCCTGGTGAATAACACCCCATATGATGCATGATGGGGTCCACGAAAATGTTTGTTGAATTAATAAAAAGGAAGCACCATAATTAATACCTTGACGTTGCACTTGTGAAAGTCACATACATTATTGAGCACATGTAAGTCTAAAAAGCCTGCAATTTAATAAGTCACTTTAAATGAAAAAAGGAGAACATACAGAATGACATTTTTTATCTTAAAAAGCTCCTCTGTGCTTCCCTAACTAGTAATGAATTAAAATTTTGACAGAGACTGGAACTAAGTAGTTACACACTAAGCTGCTATGGATAAAGTTGACATCATATGCATTATCAAAAATAAAATGGGGGAGCTGGGAATATAGCTCAGTTGGTAGAGTGCTTGCCTTTCAAGCACAAGGCCCTGGGTTCAATCCCCAGCATTGCCAAAAAAAATAAAAAATAAAAAATAAAATGGGGTACCAGCCCTAATATTTAGAATAGCCTCAATCATTCTTATTCACAATTTGTCTCATTTCTACTACCTGGTATTATGGCAAACTACTCTGCATTTCACCAGTGTATGATTTCTGTAATAGTGTGAAGATAAGTAAAAGAAGATTGTTTACGTGTAAGGAGGAGATAGTGTTGGCTGTGGGTAGAGAAAAGATGAGAAATTGTCAGATTCTAGATGAATTCTAAGGTTAGAGCCTATAGGATTTATTGGATCCTGGATTTGTTGGATATGCATTGTTAGACCAAAAAGAATCAAGAGTGACTTCTTGTGTTGATTTCACACAGTCAAGGTTCTACAGTACTCATCCTCCTCGCCACTTAATCCTCCTTCAGTTCCTGGTCACAATCATTCTCTTGACAGCATGGATGGTAAGGCCTGATTATTTTCTTAATTTCTCTTTGTTTCATGGAAAACCCACCCTTTTGTGCATGTACTTGTTATTCATTCTACTTGCAAAATAGTGAAAATGCTTTCCCACCATGAGATACTATCTCAGCGGTTCAAAAGAGATCTCGTTTCAGTCACTGTATGTTATTTGATTTCATCAGGTAAGATTTTTCCCCCCCTGGGAACTGTGATAGTCTTCAATAACACTACTAGCTGGCATGTACTTAAAATGTGCCAAGCATTTGCTAAGATCCTTACATGTATTAACTGGCTTAATCTTCACAGCCACTGTATTTTCTAGACAAGAAGTCAGGGATATTTAGTAACTTGTCACAGGTCAAACTGTCAGATGAGGGATTTGAATCAGGCAGTATGACTTCAAAGCTCATATTTAATGTAGAAATATGTTGAAATAGTTTTAGTCTTAGTATAGATCTGACTTAAATTCTTACAGTCCTTTCTCTTTTTTTGCGGGAGGGATGATGGGGAGTAACAGGGATTGAACCCAGAGGTGCTTAACCACTGAGCCACATCCCCAGCACCACCTCCACCGCCAGGACAGCATCTCCCAAAGTTAAAACTTCTTTTTTTTTTTTGCGATGCTGGGGATTGAACCCAGGGCCTTGTGCTTACGAGGCAAGCACCGAGCACTGAGCTATATCCCCAGATCCCCGAAGTTAAAACTTCTTAACAGTCTTTTTCTGTTGTTGTTTCCACATTTGGGATTGAACCCAGGTTCACATATGCTAGGCAAGCACTCAACCACTGAGCTACATCCCCAACTCTTAATAGTATTACCTAATTTTCATTTTTTAATGGATGTGTGCATAATACTTATCAGTAAAGAGATATTTCTCTTATTTGCAAAGCTCAGCTTGGAGCAGGAGAAAAATGTACTAATTGTAAAGGGACCTTGACAAATAAAATGCATTATTTTTCTGGTTGCATATTTGAGATCATTGTCTGAAACTGGATTTTTTAAAAATTCAAGTTTATTGTACTTTGCTCTTTAAGGAAAAAAAAAGAAGAATTTAAAACCAAATGTTGAAAGTCACTACCCTGTGATATACATGAAACTCATTGCATTGTATAATGATAGTTTCTTTTTTCCTAAAATCACCAAATTACCTGTAGGATAGTTTGTGTGACACAAACCATAACTTTTTGCTGTGAGATAGACACAAAAATAAGAGATGCTTGGATATGTACTAAGGAATCATAGTATACAGTAGGAAAAACTAATTTGGTTGACATGGCTTCACAATTTGGCCAACACAGAGGAAATAAAAAAGTTTTTTCTGGTACTAGGGATACACTGTTGAATATTGTTCCTGCTTACATTTTCATTGAGGGAGTAAGATAATAACAAATTAAAAGTTAAAAACAACCATAACAATAAACTATCTTACCAAGTAGTTGGTAATATGAGAGTCATGAGAATGGCTTTGTCTACTAATAAGAATGCTCAGAAGAAGGATGAAAATTGTTGATGTAGGAGACAGGCTTGGTAATTGTAGAGTGAAGATCTTGCAAAGCTGAGGGAAGGAGATCCAGTATATAATTGGGAGAATTAGTTACAAATAGAACTGAACACTTTATGTATTGTCTTAGGAGGGTAAGCAGGGAACATAGTTCAGATTTGGTAGTGAAAAATGAAGAAGCCAGTTACTTGTTTATTCTGTAAAATATAAATCAGGGTCATCAGCCAAGAGTAAAGAGGTGGGAGCCATAGGAGGTTTGAGGAAAGGCTATGTGAAGAAGAGAATGGGAAAGGAAATGTATTGGGGAAGCATTTTTTAAGCATTGTTGAATGTCTGTTTGTTATTGGTGGCTAAATTTAAAGGTAGGCCAATTAACATGATAGCATGTCTTTCCTTTTCTTTTTCTTTTTTTTTTTCGGTACTGGGGATTGAATTCAGGGGCACTCAACCACTGAGCCACATTCCCAGCCTCTTTTTGTATTTTATTAGAGACAAGGTCTCACCAAGTTGCTTAGTGCCTCACTTTTGCTGAGGTTGGCTTTGAACTTGTGATCCTCCTGCTTCAGCCTCCTGAGCTGCTGGGATTACAGGCATGTGTCACTGTGCCTGGTGATAGCATGTCTTTTTCCAGTAACATTGACCAGGTGGTGCTGGCATGGAGATGGTAATTGGTTGGACTTACTCAGGGTTAGGATTTTGTCAGGGAACTTGAGAACATGTGAGAGAAGCATGGGAGTTAAGAGTCTTTGGAAGCTAGGGATGTAGTCCACTGGGAGCACTTGCCAAGGATGCACAGGCCCTGGGTTCATCTCCATTACGGCAAAAAAGAAATGAAAAGAAAGAAAAGAGTCTTTGAAACCATGACTCTAATGATGGAATATGGATCCAAAGTGAGGGTAGGAGAGGCAGGGGATGATGGATAGGAAAAGCATTGAAGGAAGTTCAGTGGAAGACCTCTTAATGTTGAAGAAATGTTGGATGGGAATACTGGAGTGAGGAGATCACAGTACCTTTACTTTGATGACAAGGAATGACTTTGGGAGTAGGGTGATAGGGTAGAGAACAAGATCACTGAAAGTGAGAAGGTAAGAGACTAAGATATTGGTTGGATCATCTTTATGGATGTTGACATGCCTGAGAGTGGGGGTAGCAGGAGAGATGGAGTGGAAGACTGGGAGTTGTGCATGAAAGAGATCAGTAGATGACAGCACCCATCAGGGGCTCTTAATGGCAAAATCCAATGTGAACTTCAGAGAGGCTGCAATCTTAAAGGTATATGGTTCCAAAGAGACAATGATAAGCTCAGAACCCTGAAGTGGATCAACAAATATCTATTGCATGCTTAGTATGTGTGAAATAGTATTCTAGACATTGCAGTGTGAGGTATGGATGTTAAATAACTTCCACTCAAAAGGGTTGCTGGGACAGACAGATTTCTGTTTTAAGGGTCATTGAAGATATAGGGAAGGTTGCCAGTAGTCATTTCTGAATTCTGGAAGGCAAATCCCAAGGGCTTGGGAGCAAGGAAGCAGGAAGGTTGGAGCAGTATAACATGGAAGAGAGGATTTTTTATGGCACCCAAGGTGAATAGAGATATGCGAAAGAAAGTGGATTCAAGGTGAAGAGTATAGCAGCATTTATCCCTTGTGACTTCCAGTGGTGTGGGCCAAGCCCTCTTCTGGGAATGTACTATCTTTGGCAACTAGAAATGAGAGGTAGGAGAGGTTCCTCTGCTTGGATATAGGGATGTTGCAATTTCTCTGAAGCACAGGGAGCTAGGATTGCCACTCTTCTCATGCTGCATGCTGCAGTCTTGGAGTCTTTGTTGACCAAGCAATTCAAACTAATTTTTATATAATATCTACTCTTAACCATTAGGCTTGGCAGAACATTCTAGGGCATAAGTCTAGTCCTTTGCTTTCCATCTGCTACATAGTGTAGAGTGCTAGAAAGAGTTGGTTTGTTGATCTAGAGATCTCCTCACTAATTCAGGCTGCCACACTGACCTGTCTCCTATGAACTGGAACAAACTCCTACCAAAAACTCCAGCCCCTATCTTTCAAATGAGGGCAGTGGATCAGATATCCTTAACATTTTTGCTGTAAATACCTCTGATTTTCTGAAGGAATGGGGCCCACATGAAGGGAAGAGGGAATGAGCAAAGAAAATAAATTAAGAAAGAAGAAATACAACTGACCAATAATCGTAAAGGATTCTTAACCTCACCAATAATCCAGGAAATGCCAGCCAAAAGAGTGGGATGGGGCTGGGGATACAGCTCAGTTGATAGAGTGCTTGCCTTGCAAGCACAAGGCCCTGGGTTCAATATCCCCAGCACAGAAAAAAAAAAAAAAAAAAAAAGAGTGATAATTTTTAAATCATCTTTGGAAAAAAAATTTCAAGATACTGGTGTCCTTCCACTTTGAGAATAGTTTAGCAGCATCTAGTAAAATAGGAAATGTACATTCCCAATAATCCAGCAATTCACTTCTAAGACATTCCCAAGAAACGCTCATATTTAGTTGTGGGAAAAAATTGGGACTAGCATGATGTTGTTTATTGCTAAATGAATTAATAAAATGTGACTATAGAATCTGCTACAAAAAGTAAAAGAAATAAACTAGAACTGTTTTGATTTGGTTTAATTTTACAAGTAATATAGAATGACCAATGGATACAGAGTAATAAATATGGTGTGGAATATTTATCTAACTATTTTTAAGACAACAATATTATGTGCTGACTTACTATCTCTATATTTATGTAAAAGTATGGAAATGGGCCAGAATGATACCCCAAAATCATGAAAGTGATTGCTATCAGAAGTGGCAAGAAGTTGGGATGAGATCTGGCATGATAGATCTCTGCTAAGTGTTACTTAAAGGCCAGAAAAATGTTAGTGATGGCTAATTTTGAGTGATGGGACCTGAATACTTTTAGTATACTTTTCTATATTTAAAACAAAACAAAAAACCTCAAGTAGTTAAAAAATGAGGGAACATAAAACACAGCTAAGGCCTAAATCTATTTTTAATGTTTTTCAATTATTCTCTTGTTGGCTGAATCTCATTGAAGTTGTTATGCAAAGTTGTCTCATTAATTAAATAGGACAGGTTAAAAAGATCTAGCCCAGTGCCTGGGCCACCCTAGTCATTAAGCAGATCCTGGTCCTCTCTCTCTTAGCCTTGTGCCCTCTAAGAAGTACCTGAGACCAGGAAAGATAGATACAAGGAGAACAACAATAAATCAGGCAAAATGGTGAATCCGTAGATTGATTTTCATATGAAAATCAATTTGTTCATGTTTAACTATGCTTGTCATTAGCAGATTTCAGGTAGGCTTAATTTTCCTCCTTTATTTCCTCTAGTGGAGGAAGATGATTTGTCTTTGCTGACAGCTCTGCTGGAGGAGAATGAGTCAGCCTTGGCTTGTGATTCTAAAGAAACTAACTCCTCGCCCCAGGAAGATGGTAAACCTGACACCTTTGATGAACTCTTTGATGCTGATGGCGATGGTGAATCATACACAGAAGAGGCTGATGATGGAGAAGTGGGAAAGACAGAAGATCAGAAAGAAAATTTGGCCACTCTTTTTGGGGACATGGGGGACTTAACAGATGAGGAAGAAGTTCCTACGTTGCAGTCAACTGAAAACAAAGTCCTTCTGGCTCCTGCACCTAGTCAAGAGAAAACCAATCAGGAGTTACAAGGTGCTCTGACCATGTCCATAGACTCCTAAGACCACAAAACTGATAGTTTTCATCAAAATAGTTGCTGATTCAAGGGTAGAGATAAATGACTTTGTAAGAAATGATAATTTTTTGAGTTGGTAGATAAGACAATCAAGGTCAACATTTCAGCATCCACAGGCCTCTTTAGATCATTGTCAACCAGCCATAATCGATCCTCCCAGAATGGCTCTTTTCGTGCTTATTACAGAATAATACTTTATGTGCATTGATGCCAGGGATGAGGCTACAAACCTACCACACATTCTATGTAAGCAGGAGGCTGTTCCCAAACAGAAACTGAGGCATACCCTTGTCTTATTCTTGGCATATTTTTAAGTCATAGTACAGTCCCATGACTTCTAATACAGGTACTAGCACTTATTATGTTAACTGTGATATTTCCATTTACAAAATAAATATAATTATTTCTTTGCTCCTAAAAATTAACTATACATGTGCATCAATGATATCTGTACTATAGAATCTTAATTAGCTTAGTTATGAGAGTCTTAATTGCTAGAAATGAAAAGTTTATTTCTAGGAGGGACCTCTTTAGAAGTAAAAATTAAGCATGAGCTTTAAGTATGTGATTATATTGTGAGTCTCAAGGTTTTGGGGTGGGAGCCAATATTTTTGTCATGTATCCATTTTCTCCTACCTTGTTCTTAAATCTATGCTTTTCTTTCTTAGATGAATTAAGGAAGTTGCAAGAGCAAATGAAGTCCTTACAGGAACAGCTAAAAGCAGCATCACTTAAACAGCCTGCATGTCCAGTCCTCCTGCCTAAATCCCCTGGTAATAAGACTGTAATTCTGATAATACTATGCATTCCTGTCTTTAAGAAATTGTAACATTATCCTTTGAATTCAACTCCTAGCAAAATAGCCTTTGAACCCCTTCCTAAATTGATTTTTCTAATTTATTTTTAATCAAGAAAGTAAGCCTCCACGGCCCCCTCTTAAGGAGAAGAAAGTTCAGAGAATTCAGGAATCAACATGCTTTTCTGCAGAGCTTGATGTCCCTGCCCTACCAAGAACCAAGCGAGTAGCTCGGACACCAAAGTCTTCTCCTACAGGTGTGGTACTTAAGGCCTCACTGGTTGGCACTACTCTGCCTCTGCTTAAAATGTATTTTAGCATTGTGTGTGTGTGTGTCTGTGTGTGTGTGTGTGTCTGTGTGTCTGTCTGTCTGTCTGTCTGTCTGTTTTTTGGTCTGTCTTGTTTCCCCATTGAGAAAAGTAAGTTTCTTGGGAATGGATTATTTTGTGCTCTTCCTGTACATCTTAGAAAACTCTTAGGTATGCAGTAAATGTTTACTAAATAGTTAACAGGTTGAATGATTTTAACCCTGTAGTCTTAAAGTTGTACTTTGGACTGAAGTAGGTATAACCCGTGGATTGAGTTCTCATGCTGGGAATGTGGAGATTTAATCTTCAAACTTGTGAGATTAAGTCACATATGCCCTTTACAGTGGGAAAGTTTTATTTGAAGCCAGGTTTTATTAAGCCAGTGTTCATTCTTTAGGGGGGAAAACTTCTTTGCCAGGAGTATAGAATGGTAATCAAACACACACAGAAAAAAAAAAAAAAATTAAAAGAATTTATAAACTTTATAGTGGTTTTGGTTTATTGCTTCAGTTTGCCTGAAGTGATTGTTCTTCAAAAAACTTCAGACAAAATGGTCTGGAGATAATGTAGTGTAAATGAAGCAGCACTTGTTGGCCACGTTTGTTCAAAAAAGCCCTTTTGAATAGCTTTGACCTGTGACATGGTAGTGGAGAATAGCTGTAGCCTTTCAGTGTTCTTAATTATGTGATAGCAAGTTCTCTATTCAATTTATTCACTAATGAAAATTGTCCATTCCTTTGAGACCTTTGGCATTACTAAAGTGTTTCATTAGACAGTTTTCAAAGGTTTATTTTGAGGAGGTAGGACATGGACGTGGTTTCTGAGTTCTAAAGTTGTAGGGTTGTCCTAACTCTTAGCTTGGGAGCAGTAATCCAAAGTCCCTTTACACAATCTTGATATAACAAGGGAAATTTTATTATGGAAAATACCAAGCTTTCTGATCTTTGGGAGCATTACAAACACTTCCAAAATATAAAAAGTAACCACATCAGGGATATTTAATGCAAATAATAATCAGAATATCCTGGTCCCCCTTTTTCTTCCCTACCCTACAAATGTAGTGAAGTGAAATGAAATGAAACGAGAGAAAGCTAAAAGGGGAATTAATTTTAGATATGCCCAAGTTAGAATTTGATCTGTGCACAGATCTCTAATTCATTCCTAAAGGAAGGCTTTCACTCCTGTATGGAGTCTACTGAAATCTTGTATATGGTGAACACTCAATGAGTATCACTGGGTAGAGTAAGGGTGTTTTAGAACTGCACATTCTAATACAGTAGACACTCACCACATGTATCTATTTAAATTTAAATTAGAAACTTATTTCCTTCGAAGCACCAGTCACATTTTAAGTAATCAATGGCTATGTGTAACTGGTGGCTATCTCATATTGGTCAGCACTAATATAAAACATTTCCTTCTTCACCTTGAGTTCGGTTGGACTGTTCTGCAGATTTTAAGGGTAGGTTAGAAATGGTCTTGTGAGCTTCATTTTGTTCTGTCAAAATTTGGCTTTTGTATTAGTTGATTAAAAAAGAAACTGTAAAAACAAATTTTGCATTCATCCACGTGGTTTTCTTTTCACTGAATTCTTAAGGTAGCTTTCTAGAGGCCAAGAGCTCATTTTCAAGGATGAAAAGTGCACCCTCCCAACCACTCCGAACTGTTCCTGGGAACAAAACCAGAGACCAAAGCTTGGGGACACCAGGGAATTCTGGGGCACCAGCTCAGCAAGTCTCCCTGGAAGCCTTCTCTGGCTTGAGGCTCAGGTCAGTATGTGTAACAATCCTCTTTATTCTCCTTATTTGCACCACTAGGTGGCTCTTCTTCCTCTCAGAAGACAGGCTTTTGGAAGTAGCATGTCTGTGCAGCAGATTGACAGAATACCAATGGCTCTTGCACTGTACAAAATTTGGCAATAAGACTAGCAGTAGCACTGGGTTTGACTCAGGACAGTTACATATGAAATGTTTAGGGAAGATTTATTCTTGTTTTCATGATGAATAAAGAACATTTATCTGTTAAGAAGAAAAGCAGTAGTACATTTAATCAGAAATTGACAGGTGGAAACAGGGTTATTGCTATTTTAAGTTTTTTTCCCCATCTTTAGGTATAATTTAGTCTACTTTTTATTTTTGTAGCTTGGGGGATTATAGATTTTTTTAAAAATATATAAGGATATATAGATGAATGAGGATAGTGGTAGCCTACATGAATATACAGTATGATTCTATTGGAGAAGAACAGAATTTTCTATTTGAAAATTCACAAGATTTTGACTAGTAATTAGGAATAAGAATATATTCATCAACCTGGGCATGTTGGTGTACACCTATAATCCCAGCTGCTTTGGGAGGCTGAGGTAAGAAGAAATAGAGTTCAAAGTCCACTTCAGCAACTTTTTGAGGTCCTAAGCAACTTTGCAAGACCCTGTCTCTAAATAAAATATATAAAAGGGCTGGGAGATGGCTCAGTGCTTAAGCACCCCTGGATTCAATCCTCAGAACCAAATATATATATAATATATTCATCAAAGCTGTATTGTTGTGAGAGCATTTGCTTTAAAAAAGTCTGATTGGAAATGGTAGAACCTGTGAAATTCTTGCAGAATTGATGAACTTTAAATATCAATTCAGAGTTTTATAAAAATTTAAAAAAATGTTAAAACATGTTACAACTTATTGGCACTTAAAAGATTTGTGGTTTTTCTTATATTCTGTGTAAATCCCAGATCTGTATTTGTGGAAAAGCAAACCTCACTTTAAAAATTAATCTGATTTTCATTTATCTGCTGTAAAAAATGTGTGCCTTGTCCATACTATATAACTGAACCCCTTGAGGAACTATAGAAGTTTCTGCCCATAACACCTCCTCTTATCACCTGGTAAGGTGCCACATAATCTCTTATTAGAATTGTAATCTATTAATTGCCGGTTTCTTAACTTAGGCGACCTCGAGTATCCTCCACAGAAATGAACAAGAAAATGATTGGCCGGAAATTGATCAGATTGTCTCAGATAAAGGAAAAGATGGCAAGTGAGAAACTGGAAGAAATGGACTGGGTGACATTTGGGGTTATAGTGAAGAAAGTCACTCCACAGAGTACTAACAATGTAAGCCATGTTGTTGATTTCTGAGCTGCTTCATTGCAAACAATAGTGGAACTTACATCCTTAATTTTTTATTTGTCAATATTTCACTTTGAAAAACCCTCAAGTTCACCATCCTTGGGTTGGTACAAAGGGGAATTATGTAAAGAATGCCCTATTTTAAAAAGCTAGTTGTACAGGTTTCTTGGGCTTTTCATTGTCCAAATCATTCTTATTGTCTTTTATACATGTGTCACATCCATGTGACACTGTAGTCTTTCCTGTGGAGGAGTGAAGGGCAAGTAATCAGAAAAGCTGAGTTCATAGATCTTTTGGAGATCCCTGTAAATGCAAAGTATCAATCACAAAAGTGCTGAAATCTCTGGCCTATGCCAACACAATATGGTATCTTTAATTTGGTGGCTGTTCCAAATGATCTCCCAAGTTTCAAAACTGCAGTTGACTGAGGCAAAAACTCTGACCTGGCAAGGCAAAAAACCTAGGTTCTAAGCTTTGTTCTCCCTTACAATAGTGGTAAGTCCTTAGGTTGACCCTTAATCTTTCTTGAAAGACCTTCATTTCCTTAAAACCTAGAACAAAAAACAAATCCACAAAACAAAGACTGGCTTTGGTTATATTGAAAATCCCCGCCAATTCTAAAATACTGTGATTAATCATGCTTAATCCATTATTATTTTCCAATTTAGATTTTTTCAACCATGGATACTTCTTAAGATCTGACATGAAAACTGAGCTTTAGATTAGTGTGCCCTGTTATATTGGGATAAACATGAACAAATCTGGTTTTCATTTAATTAAGTTCTTAATTGTTTCACACTGTTTATGATGACATTGAAACAGTAGGTGTGAAAGTTTATCTCAACTCTTCCAAGAAGGGCACTACATGAACGCATGGAAGAATAATCATAATGCTCATAGTCCAGGCACTAGCTCACCATAGCCAATAATCATACACATCCCAGGATACCTCTGTTGAAATTGTTTGAGTCAATGTTGTTCAAACACTTCTGTGGTTTTTTTTTTAAATCTGTCTTTCGAGGTTATTCATGTTGTAAGTGATCTGCATTTTGAGTTGTATTTCTCTAAATATTTAATAATACTTCTGAAATTTTATAAAGCTCAGCCAATTTACTTTAGCCAGTTAAGTCCCAGGTTTTCAATTCTTGAGTTTTTCAGTGAAATTGACAGTCATTGAAAAAGGTTGGAAGTCATAATCTAGAGCTTATTATATAATTTATTATCATTAATAATGTTAATTATGTCAATAATATTAACGGATGTTATCATTAATTTTTAAAAATATTTTTTAGATGTTGATAGATCTTTATTTTATTCATTTATTTCTATGTGGTGCTGAGATTTGAGCCCAGTGCCTCACACGCTAGGCAACCACTCTACCACTGAGCCACAGCCACAGCCCCTATCACTAATTATTCACTTCCTTTTCTCAAAAGAGAGGTTCTCCAAAAACAAGTATTTATTTCAAAGTTACTCTAAGTATTTGTTGCTCAATTTAGATTTTTTAGGTGTTCCATAAATGGGACAATGGGCATAATAGATTAAATGATAAGTGATGCTTTTTTTCTTTTAAGCCAAGTAGAGATTTAGCATACAGCAAAACCCTCTTTATTTTTGCTAATAATGTAATTAATCAGTGATAAGTAATAGTTACCAAATTGTTTATATAATACCAATCACTGTAGCTTCTTCTTGTCCTCTTAATGGTGTGTGTTAGGGGCAGGGGATTAGAAAGGCAGTGCTGGCCCACTGCATAGGATTAGCAGACATTTGATGATTGTGTTTTTAGGGTTCATTATATTTATGTATTTTCCTGCAATAAAACACTTGGACTACTGGGTATGGTGGCACACACCTGTAATCCCAGCAGCTCTGGGGGCTGGGAGGATTGGAAGTTCAAAGCCAACCCTCAGTAACTTACTGAGGCTCTAAGCAACTTAGTGAGACCCTGTCTCTAAATAAAAAATATAAAAGGGCTGAGGATATGGCTCAGTGTTTGAGCATCCCTGGATTCAATCCCTGGTACCAAAAAAATTGCTTTAGCACTTGAACCATGAAAGAGACAGTGTTATCAACATTTCAAAAACTATTAAAAAATAGAATAAAAATTCTTTCCAGGGGAAAACATTTAGCATCTGGCGACTGAATGATCTTCGTGACCTGACACGATATGTGTCATTATTCTTGTTTGGAGAAGTTCACAAAGAACTCTGGAAAACAGAGCAAGGTACTGTCATAGGATTGCTAAATGCTAACCCCATGAAGCCCAAGGATGGTTCAGAGGAGGTAAGAATATGTCTGTGATTAGATTGATTGATTGTCTTTTTAAATTAACTAAGTTTTGTCAGAAATGTGTGTATTGGTCTACCACGAAAAAATGAGTCATGCTTTTATGTTATTGTTTCCATTAATCTGGTATTTGTTCATCATTCACCAATTTTCTGAATTTCTACCTACTCCAAAGTGTTTTGTTACAACTACCTTTGCTACACCTTTTCAAATTAGTTCCAAGGTTCCTGGAGTTTTTTGAACTCTCATGCACAGGTTTCATTAGATCCCTAAATTTCCTTAGATACATTAATTTTCATGGTAGCCTCAAGGAATTTTGCTCCATTAGTTATTACAGTCATAGCTGCAGTTAGAATCAAAGCCTCTTCTCAAGTCATATTAGACTTCTTGGTACCATCCACTGCTTCTCTAATACATTACAAATCTAGACCGAGTGTGAATAGCATCAGGCAGTTTCTTTACCCTCATCCAGCAAGCTTTGCTTTCTTGTTGTCAGATTAATTTCAGAAATGAGGGGAAAAAAGAGAAATTATTTTACTCCTTTTTTTCCCACCAAAGAACATCATCAAATCTTTGTCTGTTTGTTAGGAATGTGTTTGGCTACAGATAATAGGAAAATTTCACTATAGTTTCTTTTTAACAATAAATGGTGGAGTTTGTTTTTCTTACATGATAAAAAATACAAACATGGGAAGTATAGTAATGTCATGGCCTTGGCCCTGTAAATCTCTGACTTTCCCCCTTAGTTATAAAATGACTGAAGCTCTAGTCAACACTGTGGAACAGAATACTGTGCCAGTTAACCACCCTCAGCAGAGGGCTTGAAACACCTTGCCAATTTTCTGCTAAAATTTTAGATCAGGAAGGAGACTTTGCACAGACCTGGCTGCCAGAGTTTGAGTCCCTTGATGCAGAATGCTTTCACAAGCCAGGCAAGGTAACTTTATTACTCACAGATAGGTCCAAAAATCAACAGAAGCCCAAGATCCATAGTGAGCTGAGCCCCCATGACTCAGGAAAACTAGACAGGGTGGATGGAGTCTTGTCTGCTCATGCCTCAATGCACACAATAGCACTAATTTCCAAAAGCACTGTACTCTAGACTGTATAACACACCAAGCTCAAGTATTATAGGACAGCCTGTTTTAGGAGGGTTGAGGGCAAAATCTAAGCTATTCAGGACAATTCCTCCTTATGTCAGAATCTTGTATTCCTAGTACATTCTGCCTGAGAATTGCAAGCAGGAAGGGGGAGAACTGGTTTTTTTCTCCTACAAACATATCACCATTCAAGGCAGCAAATGAAGAGGAAGGGTCAGCCAGCTACTATCTCCTACTGGGAAAGCAAAGCAGGGCTTTTTCTACCAATTCCTGCTTAAGTTTCATTGGCTAAAATAGTCTCATGAACATTGCTAGCTATAAGGAATGCTGGGAAAGCAAAGTGTGATCCATTTTCTGAGACTGAGCTTTTGACCAGCCCAAATAAAAAACTATACTGATAGTCAAGAGGAAGGAAGAGATTGTTACTGGGAAGAAAGCTGAATGTCTTCTCATTCCCACTTCTTAATCTATAAAAGCCCCAGCTTTACACTCCTTTAGACCAACAAAAAGCCTTAACTCAATGCCAGCCATTCTTGCTCCTAAGAGACCTTGCCTTTGTCTGTCTTTAACTTTTACCCTGCCTATTTTTCTTTAGGTGTGCCTGTCTATTGATCATCCTCAGAAGGTCTTAATTATGGGTGAAGCTCTTGACTTGGGAACATGTAAAGCCAAGAAGAAGAATGGAGAGCCTTGTACACAGACTGTTAATTTGGTTGGTTTCAATCTTGTTAAGATGGTTTCTGCTAGAGAAAAGAGATTAGAGTTTAGGTATTTTAGCTGGAATGATTAAATTGGAGCTAAGTCTCCTAACTTAAAAGGAATAGTCAAAATGAGAAAGTGAAATGTGTGGTTAATTATTTCCAGTTTAAAAAGCTAAGGCAGGGAGGTCTTAACTGCCAACTAAGTATAAGAAAGAATTTTAGTGTGCTTTCAATTCTTTGTAGTTCAGAGATCAAACAATGAAGAAATACACCAAGAACCTTATTTTAGCCTATATTCTAATATAACTTCTTATGCCTCTTTTAAGAAAACAAAAATAGCTTTGTTGAGATATAATTCATACACTGTACATACACTGTACATCCTTTTAAATATACAATCAGTAATTTTTTAATATATTCACAGAATTGTGCAACCATCACTGCTATGTAATTTCAGAATACTTTCATTATCTCAAAAAGAAACCCATACCCATTAGCAGTCATTCCCCAGTCCCTCTTCTCCCAGCCCCTGATAGGTACCTGTCTGCTTTCTGTCTCTGCATTTGCCTCTTCTAAGTATTTCATAGAAAGGGATCAGAGAATGTGACCTTTTGTGACTGATTTCTTCTGCTTACCACTTTTTTTTGGTACTGGGAATTGAACCCAGGGGCACTCCACCACTGAGCCACATCCCCAGCCCTATTTTGTATTTTATTTAGAGACAAGATCTCACTTGAGTTGCTTAGGGCCTCGCTAAATTGCTGAGGCTGGCTTTGAACTCGCAATCCTCCTGCCTCAGCCTCCCAAGTGCTGGGATTACAGCCTCCCAAGTGCGTGTGCCACTGCACCGGGCTTGCTTACCATGTTTTTAAGTTTCACTCATGTTGTAATATCTATCAACACTTCATTCCTTTTTATGGTTAAATAATATTCCCTTGCATGGACAGACTGCATTTTGTTTATCCATTCTTCAGTTGATTGACATTTGAGTTGTTTCTGTGTTTGGCTGATATGAATAATGCTGCTCTAAACATTTAGGGGACTCTGCATGTAGACAGTGTTATGAGGCTAGGAAAAAGACTATACCTCCCTGCAGCTCCCAGGGTTGCAGACCTCTTCCTCACGGCTATTCTTCTTTGCAGAACGACTGTGAGTACTGTCAGTATCACATCCAGGCTCAGTACAAGAAACTCAGTGCAAAGCGAGCCGATTTGCAATCCACCTTCTCCGGAGGACGTATTCCAAGGAAATTTGCACGCAAAGGTGCCAGCTTAAAAGAGCGACTGTGTCAAGATGGTTTTTACTATGGAGGAGTTTCTTCTGCATCCTATGCAGCTTCCATGTAAGACATTCTCAGGTCTTTTTTGGGGGCAAGGGTTTTGTTTGTTTCCTAAGAGTAAACCCAATGGTTGAACTTTTGGTGACTGTCATAGGATACTTGTCCAGGTTTTATCGTTCATAGTTCACTGCCTGCAATGTGGTAGGTAAGGACTTCTATTTTTAGAGAGGAAAGCATACAGAACAGAAGAAAGATTAAGTGAGTCATGATCTTTAATACAGAGGCCATATTTTTTTTTTTAGCTTCTAACACAGATGATATAATATTGTTGGGGCAATTCATATGCCGTTAAAGCATGCTCATCATAGTGTAATAGCCCTTGAGTTATGACTATTTGATCGTGGGTTTCAGAACCTCTTAGTTCACAATTTTAATTTGGTGAACACACGCTATGAAGTCTCCCAGAGGGGGTGGGAGGTGTAGAGCAGACACTCATGGCCCCTCTTCTGGGGATCTCAGACTGTCTGTAGAGTCCTGAAGTAGATGATCAGTGGCCCTGTCACCATATTGTAAAGAGCACATCTGAAGACATGACAGGTGAGGACTTGGCACAAGGGAGCCTTAGTTGGTTTAACACTAAAACAGATTTTGTTCCAATACAACAGGAATTGGGCAAGAGGATTCACACTTCCTATTTATTGGTAACATCAAACACATTTTGATGATTTAAAATAATTTTGGTATTTGTTTCCACACTGCCAGAAAGCAAATATGTATGCATTATTTTAAAATAAAAATATGCAATTCAACCAAAAGGAAAAAATAAAAGTCATCTATAGGGCTGGTGTTGTGGTTCAGTGGTAGAGCACTTGCTTACAATATGTGAGGCACTGGGTTCCATCCTTAGTACCACATAAAAATAAATAAAATAAAGGTCCATCAACAACTAAAAAAAATATTTTAAGAAAAAGTCATCTATAATCCTACTACCTAAAAAACAGCTGTTTGGTATTCATGTACCCAGGGGTTTGGGGCTTTTTTTCTTTTTTTTAATTTTAAATTTTGGGTAATATTAAGTGAGCCATATTTTGCTTTGTAACCCCTTTTTTTTCCTCACAAAATAATGTTTTCCTGGTAAAACATTTAATGTCATTATTTTTAGTGGTTACCTGCTACAACATCATAAACTAAGCTGTAGTTATTATCCTCAATTTTTACCCAAAGCTTAATCATCTTAAGACAAATTCCCAGACTTCTAGAATGTTGACAGATTTTGTATTTCTTTTGCTCTTCTAGAATGGCCCCAAGCAAATTTGTAGGTTGCCTCTTGGTCTCCCTATAAACCATTTGCACTGCCAGGCCATGGCATTAGTGAAACCTACTTACATGGTGCTTTGAGAAACTTCAACAGTTGGTAGTAAATACATTGAATATTTATTTCTGGGACCTCTACTCACCAGAGCATCGGAGTTAGTGATTTTTCTTTCATGGTGTGGCTCTTGTCATTTCAGTGCTACAGCTGTTGCTCCTAAGAAGAAGATTCAAACCACTCTAAGTAATCTGGTTGTGAAAGGCACAAACTTGATCATTCAGGAAACTCAGCAGAAACTCGGTAACTTAGTTTCTTCATCATAAATATTTTTCTCCAGTTGAAATATGTTGTATTTGGCTTATACTCTAAGTGATGAATATCCAGTCATCACCTGCACTTAATGACTAATATGGCCTAAGCTAAAGGCATCAAGCCCAGGACATTAAGACAGGACATTAAGAAAAAGCACATGTTGATCTTAGCTATGCCTTGGCTTTGTGTACTTTAAGATTTCTTAATGTATCTGGGTCAAACTCTTAATATCCAGCATTAGAATCAGTAGTTTTTAAATTCCTGGGAAATCCTATCAGTTACCTTTTGTTAAAATAATCCTAAGTCAGAGAATGCCAGCCTACCCTGTACTTTTTGTTCCTGACATGCCAGGGCCTAGCATGGACCCTTATCTACCATGCATATCCAGGAACAGTGTATGAAACAACCCCCACAGATATTAGGTGCTTAGTATTCTAGTTATTACTAGAAAAAACATACTTACAATACCCTTGCAATCCTAGTCAGGTATTAGAGGTCAAGGGCTCTGTATTTTCTCTTGGTATTCCATCTACTTCATTTTAAATCATTAGATTATGAGTACAGGGTTTTAACAGGGACATATCTTGTGACATGAAGCCATCTGAATTTTGAATCCTTTCTAAAGCTGATGTTTGCACATCCCAGGAATACCCCAGAAGGCCTTGTCTTGCTCTGAGGAGTTCAGGGAACTAATGGACCTGCCAACCTTTGGAGCCAGGAACTTAAAACAACACTTAGCCAAAGCCAAGGCTTCAGGTACAGTCAACTCACAGGCTACAGGGTGGGCCTGAGTTCTCTTGGCTCTTAAGGAACCCCTCAAGATGGGCTTCTGTTTCAGGGATCATGGGAAGCCCAAAACCCGCCATCCATTCTATCTCAGCATCAGCCCTCCTGAAGCAGCAGAAGCAGCAAATGTTAGAGATGAGGAAGAGGAAATCAGAAGAAATCCAGAAACGGTAAGAGGAGCAGATTTAACATTCCCTGTTTAAGTAACTCATCTCAGGAATCCTCTGAATTTCTTAATAGATTTCAAAATGTGACTTCTGATTTGGGTTGTATACATTTTTTAAAAAATTTATTTCTTTTGACTCATTGTACACAAATGGGGTACAGTTGTTGTTTCTCTGGTTGTACATGAAGTAGAGTCACACCATTTGTGTAATCATACATGGAGTAATGATGTTTGTCTCATTCTATTATTATTCTTACCCCCTTCCCCAATCTCACCCCCCTTTTATCCCAGTGCAATCCATCCTTCCTCCATCCTTACCTCCCACCCCGCATTATGTATCATCATCCACTTATCAAAGAGATCATTCGACCTTTGGTTTTTTGGGATTGGCGGATCTCACTTAGCATAACCTTCTCCAACTTCATCCATTTACCTGCAAATGCCATAATTTTATTCTTCTTTATGGTCGAGTAATATTGCATTGTGTATATATACCGCAGTTTCTTTATCCATTCATCTATTGAAGGGCATCTAGGTTGGTTCCACAATCTAGCTGTTGTGAATTGAGCAGCTATGAACATTGATGTGGCTGCATCACTATAGTACGTTTATTTTAAGTCCTTTGGGTATAGGCCAGGGAGTGGGATAGCTGGGTCAAATGGTGGATCCATTCCAAGTTTTCTAAGGAATCTCCACACGGCTTTCCAGAGTGGCTGCACTAATTTGCAACCCCACCAGCAATGTATGAGTGTACCTTTTTCCCCACATCCTCACCAACACCTATTGTTGCTTGTATTCTTGATAATAGACATTCTAATTGGGGTGAGATGGAATCTTAAGGTGGTTTTGATTTGCATTTCTCTTATTACTAGGGATGTTGAAATTTTTTCATATATCTGTTGATTGCTTGTAGGTCTTCTGTAAAGTGTCTGCCCATTTCCTTAGCCCATTTATTGATTGGGTTATTTGTATTCTTGGGATAAAGTTTTTTGAGTTCTTTATAGATTCTGGAAATGAGTGCTCTATCTGAAGTGTGTGTAGCAAAGATTTTCTCCCACTCTGTAGGTTCTCTCTTTGCTGATTGTTTCCTTTGCTGAGAAAAAGCTTTTTAGTTTGACTATCCCAATTATTGATTCCTGCTTTTATTTCTTGTGCTGTGAGAGTCATGTTTAGGAAATTTGGTTCTAAGCCCACATGATGAAGATTTGGACCTACTTTTTCTTCTATTAGGTGCAGGGTCTCTAGTCTAATTCCTAGGTCCTCGAGGTTGGATACATTTTTGTCATAATCTAAAGAGTACTGAAGGCTCTACATTTCTAACTTAAGCTAATGACTCCTGAGAGCAGATATTGTAGATTAGTTAGTACCACTGTGGAAAAAGAGAAAGGAATGAAGCATGAAGAGGATTTTCCCTTTTGTAGAAAGGGAAGACATGTTCACCTGTTTGGATCTCTTTTTTTTAATTTTACCACAGTTAGGTTTGTAAATACAGGCAGAGCCAATGAATAGATTATTATACTTAATTATTCAAATGAGTGAGAAAAATGAGGCACTAAAAATGGGGAGTCATTTTAGAAGTAAAAATCAAGTGGAAATAGATAGGGAGGGTGGACAAATCAAAGATTCCTGAACTCGGGTTGTCTATATAGTGTAAAGAGCCACTTAACATGCATTAAGCTGTCACTCCCTGAATACAGCATCTCATTTGGTCCTCACAGTAACCTGACAAGGTTTTATGGTCCTGGTTTTACTAATGACATAACTGAAGTTCGGAGATTGTATGTGACCTAGCCAAGTTTCAGCCTCCATCCATTCTACTCTGGTGTTTAATCAATATGCTGTCCCAAGTCTGGGCTGCTAAAAGATGGGTGGTTGCATGGAAGGAAAATTAGTTAAGAGAAAATTCTTTGGAAAAATAAGAGAAGGGTTTGGTCTCAGGCAGCTTAGTTTGAGATACTGGTAGGATAGCTACACAAGTATTTATCATGTGCCTCCAGGTAACATATATTTGCACATGAAAATATATTGGGATGTAAGCCTAGTGGGAAATAAAGAATATCTCTCAGCTAGAATGCATTACAGCTTGACATTTTTCAGGATTTTGCTGGCAAAAGAAAACATACCTTTGGGCAGGATTTGACAGGCAATTTGCAAACTAGCCTAAAGCTCACAAGAGTGTTCATTGGGAGTGAAAGGAATAGTGCCTGAGATTAGTTGGCACTAGTTGTGAGTCTGTCACTTGTAAGCAATTTGATATTGGGCTTCAGTTTCTTCATCTATAAAATGAAGAGTTTGAACAAGGTATTTTTGAGATTCGCTATTTTTAAAAAACTCTTAAAACCATGGCTAATCACTATGCAGGTTACAATGCCTCTCTGTTAAGGACTTTCAAATGCATCCTATGTTTTATGTCTTCCGAGTTGAGTAAACTGAAATGTAGAGGGATTCAGTGAGGTCCTGCAGGTCCTAGAGCTATCCACAGGCTGGGATTCTGTCTATGACTTAGCTTCAAAAGTGTGGCTTGCAGAAGACACCCACTGGAAAGCCAGTTGGTGAAACAGTCATCAGTACCAAAGTGTACAACAATTATAGCTTATTCAGTGAAAAGTCAGTTAATCCAAGTGTTAGTTTTTTTTGTGTGTGATTTGAATGATTAACCAAAGAAGAGAAATTTATTTTACTAAAAACTAGTTATCATCTGGTGACCTGCCTGGAGTCTCCCAGTCCACTTTGAGTTCTAGAGTTTCCATCTGTGTAAAACCCTCTGTGTGTTTTATTTCTGCATGTTTCTTCAAGATTTCTCCAAAGCTCCAGTGAAGTTCCAAGCCCAGCTGTTCCATGCGCATCTCAGCTTCCCACTGTTCAGTCTCCACGAACAAGGGTCGAGTTTCCAGGGCTGAAAGACACAGCAGCCGCACAGGTGCCTAAGCTTGGCCGAGGCATCTCAGAAGGGGAAGATGTTCTCTTTTTTGATGAGTCACCCCCACCAAGACCAAAACTGAGTGCACTTGCAGAAGCTAAAAAGGTAACTGGCTTCTATTTTCTTTAATGTTTGATTTTGCCTTCTGTAAGACACAGCTCGGGTTTCAAACTACATATTCATGTTCAGGAAGACAGATGCCTAGTGGCTGTTTACCAATCATGTTACATAGAGTCAAAGGAAATTTAAATGATAATGGTATCCACATACCATTCATTTAATCTAAGAAAATTAGAGCCCTGTCTTAACTGTTCTTAATCAGGCTGAAGGAGATAGCCTCCAGGAAAATATTGCTTTACAGCTAGAAACATTGGTATTAGGGAAAAAATTGGAATTATTGAGTCATGACTAAAACATAGTGGTTTAAAGACTCCTTCTTTAGGCTGGGGGTAGAGCTCAGAGGTAGAGTGTGTATATAGCTCACACAAGGCCCTGTGTTTGATCCCAGCAACCAAAAAAATAAAGAGTTCTTCTTTAAAAAGAGCCTTTCACAGAAGTCCAGATGAAAGCTAAATTGCTCTGGCTGAAGTAGGGGTGGGGGGCACCCAGAACACGACCTGTCAACTGCCTGAGTTCCTTGATTGAACCTCTCTCTGCTTTTCTCTAGTCACCAGGAATAACCCAATTAAGGGCAAAAGCTCACTCTAAGCCAAAGCCCCTCACCTATAATAAAGATAACAGTAGTACCAATAATAATAGCAGTTGCACATATTGAGCAATATTTCTCTGCACTTGCCATGTTTGCATGCCATGCTGGTCTTATGTGCAGGTATGTGCCTGGTCTCATTTAATCCAGATGACTACAACCTTATAAGACAGGTCAATGCTGCCTTCATCCCCACTTTATCAACATAGACTGAGAAATGAAGTAATTTTCCTATAGTTACATGGTACTCAGGGGCTGAGTTGGAATTCTATCTGAATTCTGATTCTAAAACTTCCAAAGTGATCATGTGGTCCCCCTTATAGGTCTTCCTGGATGCCTATAGTCTATGATTTTAAACTATTTGTTTTATTTAAATAAACCGAAACTTCATTTATCAGTTTATAAACTCTGTGTTATTAGATTTTAATAATTGTTTAATAATTAATTAATTAATAATTAATTTAATAATTGTTAAATTATTTAACAATAATGTCAAAAATTTAATAATTGTTACTAATTCTAGGTAAGATGAAATGTTTTGCCAACTTCACTGGTTGATAACTGGAAAGGGGAAGGGTCTTCGAGTGTCCTGTTTCGTGTTTAGATTCTTAGCTCCCTCTCCTCTCTTTTTTTCTAGTTAGCTGCTATCTCCAAATTAAGGGCAAGAGGCCAGATTCTTACAAAAAGTGATCCAAACAATATCACAAGGAAACAGAAGAACCCCCAGAATGTCCTGGAAGTGAAGAACCGTGTAGAAAAGAACAATACATTTTCTCCTCAAGGTACTACCCTTTCAAAGTTAGCAGTGGGAGAAAGATCCCATTTATCAGGGGAATATTTTAAGTTTTTAAGTTCTAAACCATAACTGGTGCTCTGATACCAAGTCTTCTTCCTTTTTTTTTAATTTTTTTAATTTTTTTGTAGTGTTGGGAATCAATCCCACAACCTTGCATATGCTAGGCAAGTTCTCTACCACTAAGCTATGTCCCCAACCCTTTATATTTTGAGTGGGGTCTTCCCAGACTGACTTGAACTTGTTATCCTCCTACCTTGGCCTTCTGAGTTGCTGGGATTACAGGCATGCATCACTATGCCCAGCTGAGGTCATTTTTTCACTTGCATTTCCCCCACATAAGATTTGCAATTGAACTGATTATTTTTTTATAATCACATTAAATTGGAATGAAATTATACACAATTTGAACATTCGAGAGTAGGGTTCTCATTGCATCTTTGCAGAATACATTAGCATGAAGATATACTTCGAAAGAAATAGAATTCCTTTGTTTTAAATTGCTGTTTATTTTTAAAACTCTGCAGTTGGTAATGCCATTTTTTAATTGGTTTGTAAGTAGGATTTTTGTTGTTGTTATCTGTTATCATTTTTTTCTTTCTGTTATAGCTGAGGATGAATTGGAGCCTGCCAGGAAGAAAAGGCGAGAGCAGCTCACTTACTTGGAATCTGAGGAATTTCAGAAAATTCTAAAAGCAAAATCAAAGCACACAGACATCCAGAAAGAGGTAAGAACCCAAAAGATCCAGTGGAAAGATGATGTTAGTGTCCTTCAAACCTGAGGTGCTTTGTTGTAGGACTAAGAATCGTTTCTTTTACATAAGTCAAGAAATAGCTGTGGCAGTTTATTTAGGTTTGCTCTGAAGAAGAGCAGGACTCTTTTCAATAAATTTTAGCTTTGCTCTTGTCCCTATACTGAAGAACAGCAATTTGTTTCTTATTTAAACAGACTTCAATATATGAAATTGTCCTCCATGTAGTTATAGCTGTGAGATTATGTGTGAATGGCCCAATACTGCTTAATATTTTCTGCCTTGCATTATGGAAAGGTATTATTTCCATTCAGATATTTTAATATTGGCATTTCAGGTGCTCTAAATCAGTAGTTAACCTCGTTACTCCCAAAGACCCTTTTAATCACAAGTACTTTTTTATTGCTTCTTTATCATAAAATAAAATTAATGGATGATATATATTACCTATACTTATAATTTAAGACATTAGTATAGTATCCTAACTAATATAAACATTTTCAAAAGAGGAAAATAATGTTTTTCATTGTAAATGCTTGGGCATAGCTTACCCTGGAAGAAATAATGAAGTAGTTAGAGGCTTAAATTTATAAGTGTATATGATACAGCTGGAAATGAGGACTCACATAGCTGGGTTTTCTTTTGAAGTGCCATGGGCCTATTTCTTTGATAATGTGATTTTGTTTTTTAAACCGTCAATTATCCTGAAAAACCCACAGTGTACACAGAAGTTGCCTAGTTGTACTCATGGAATATTCAGTGTATGTTAAAACTATGTACAAATAACTTAGGGTTGTATATAAAACAGTTAGGTTTAAGATTATAATTAGTTTTCTCATGCACATAGATGTCCCATAGAATACACGAAGCCACATGGGATAAGGAGTAATCCTTTGTTGTGCAGGGAACTGTTCTGTGCATTGCAGAAAGTGCAGCATCCCTGTTGCCTGTCAGTGGTGGAGATAGCAATCATGGGAATAACAAAAAGTGCCCCACAGATTTTCCAGTTGTCTCTGGGGCTAGTGTTGTTTACACTTAATGCTGATACACATGATGATCTATCTGCTCTCTTGATTAACAAGACAGTTATAAACCATCTTTCCACTGGACTTAAAACTTGAGCAGTGCAGATGCCAGAGCCGACTCCTAAAGGCCATAGAGATGAACTCTTTACTTCTGGGGCCTCAGACACTGAACTCTCTTGCTTTGTGCAGCTGTGCCAATTTAAGCTATGCCCATGTTCTGCAGTAAACATTTCCCAGCCCTCATCCTTACTCCCTGTTGTTCTCAGCACCCAGGAATTCTGCCAAGTGCTAGACCTGGGGACAGTACCTAATTAATGGAGCTGTCATCACTGGAGACCTCAAGTGTGTTCCCCCAATAGAGTCTGTATTAGAACAGTAGAAATAACTGCCTGCTGGTGCACACTGGACCTAATGACAGTGTTAATAATGTTAGCTATTTTTTTATTCGGTGTTTTACAAATCAAATGTTTTCATGGCCCCCCTCCCATTTTAAGAACTTAGTTCTACTTACCTTCATCTTTGATTTGCAGTTCTTGAGGAACTACCCAGGGTCCTCTAATATTTTGCCTGTCTCTTCAGTTCTGTTTTATTATCCCAACTGATTTATTATTATTATTATTATTATTATTATTATTATTATTATTATACAACTGCCTGAGCAGTACAAATATTCTTGACTGTTCTGTCATTCAGTTGGAGGCTGAGCTGCAGGAATGCTATTTTGAGCCATTGGTGAAAAAAGAACAAATGGAAGAAAAGATGAGAAGCATCAGAGAAGTGAAGTGTCGAGTAGTGACGTGTAAGACGGTGAGTGTACCCATTTCAACTTTCTACCACTTCTTCTCTTCACTCCTTTCAGGGATCAAAACTAAAGATGAATTATGTAGTACCTCTAATTTGGTTTTGCTGCTTGTGAAATCTGAGTGATAAGAAGCTTATAGTATTTTCCTAGATCTCGTAGGAGAAAATGAAAGAGCTACCCCTCAGCCTTTCTAAATAGGTCCCAAGTCTTATTATCCATCGTCAGTAGCTTGTAAGGAGTCTAGGACAGACCAGCCTAAGCTGTTGAGAAGTTTACAACACTGTGCTCCTTTGGTCCTCACTATTGTCACAGAAGTTATTGAGTACTTCATGCCTGGCCAGAGATTCAGGTAGACCATTAGAAAAAGTAGTAATCAGCATGAGGAAGAGTCAGAAATCACTTGATCCACAGAGCTAGAAGATAAGGCGGTGATGTCCTTGTGCTAACCTGAGCAGTAAGGGGAAGACCCCCTGGACTTGGAGCAGAGGGTGGCTACCCAGTCTCCTTAGAAGCTCTTCATGAACATGTGGTCTGTTGGTTTGTGCAGTGCGCCTACACCCACTTCAAACCTTTGGAGACCTGTGTCAGCGAGCAGCATGACTTCCACTGGCATGATGGTGTCAAGAGGTTTTTCAAGTGTCCCTGTGGAAACAGAAGCATCTCCCTTGACAGACTCCCAAAGAAGCACTGCAGGTATGAGCTTTCTTAGAGTTTTCTGTCCCATGCAGGGCTCCTTAAGTCTTTTGGTGTTCCCACATGTTGCTAAAAGGATCACAGGCCATTATTCTGTGCCATCTTAGCTCCTGGATATCCCCGAGTCTAGAATTGTCAACTGGAATCCCTGGGAGGCAGGGATGCTTCCTTTTACTTCTGTTTCCCCAACAATTAATATGGTGTCTGGCCCATAGTAAGTTCTCAGAAATGTTCATGGAATAAATGAAGTATGTGTAGGTTGGGCTGGTGAATATATGTGCTTATTCGGGACTAGTATATTCAATTGGTTTTCTCTCTCCACTCTATTGAATCTTTTGTTCATTTAAAATCTCTTTAACACATGAGAAAGTGTGTTTTAATGGTCTTTTGTTTGTGTTTACTTGTGGGGGCCTCACAAAAGCAGAGCTTCTGGGGCACATACACTGTGATGCCACCCTCTTAGGCGGACTGAGGAATCCTTCCTCCTCCATCTCTGATTCCTTCACCATCCTCCTCGCCTTATTTACTTACATGTTCTCTTTATCCCCTTCCTCACCCCTCTTCCCATCCCTTAACATTGTAATCAACTATTCTCACATGATTAATGTTATGCTCTTGTTTTTTTATACAATGTTCTGTTTTTATGCACTTTTATTTTACATTAATGGTCCTGTATTAAATGTCTCATCTTAATGTCTCTTTTCACTCAGTGTTCTTAGAATACCTTTGTTTGCTCTGTGTACATCTAGTGTGTTCCGCCTACTGATAACACTGCTCTATGACCAGCATTCATCACATTTCATCCGTGGATTCCCAGATAACTTCCAGAATCCCTCACTCATCCCTTAGGTCTTATAGGGTTTTGTATAGGAGATACTTTGGGATGTACCCAGGATTAGAACTGACCAGGTAGTATTGGGTCAATCTCTGGAGTGACCAGATCAGTCTTCTCTCCATCAGGCCTACACAGGGTTCTTCTTATCTCCCTGTTCTCAACAACATTTTTGCCAGAGTACAAAGTGGCATCCTGATAGTTTGTTAAAATTTTATGTATTTGGTTATTGATATCTTTAATATCAAATCATATGCTTTTCAGTCTTTCTTGAATTTCCTCTTCTATAATTGTCTGTTAATATCTCTTATTAATTTTCCTACTGGAGCTTCTTTTTCTTCTTTATTTGTAGGTGTGCCTTGGGTATTTAAGATCTTAGTCCCATATAGTTTTAATCATTGTATGTATATTTTTCCCAAACTATTTAAATCATTAGGGGATTTTTTTTAACCTTATAGCTTTGTACTTTCATAGTTTTTGTTGTTTTTCTAGTTGTTTTCTTTTTCTCTTACCCCATCCCCACTTTCAAAGTACAAAGAAATTTTCCTATGTTTTTTTCTCTTCACATTGCACAGCAAGCCCCATTATCTTTACGTGGCATATACCTCACCGCTGAGTAAATCTATCTTTTCTCTTTCAGTAATTGTGGCCTCTACAAATGGGAACGAGATGGAATGCTAAAGGTAAGTGTATTCACAAACCTTCTGTACATTAACAAACGACTTGAACTAATCAACTTAGGTTTATTTTAACTCAGAGTTTTAGGGATTTGAATCCATAGCTGGTTGACCCCATTGCTTTTGAACCTGTGGTAAGGCTGTACATCATGGTGAGAGTGCATGGCAGAGGAAGCCCATTTATTTCATGGCTCGGAATGAAAAAGAGGCCTGGGTCCCACAATCCCTTCAAAGGTGCAACCTCAGTGACCTAAGACCTCCCATTATGCCCCACCTGTTTAAAAGTTCCATACCTCCCAGTAGTACCATGCTGGAAACCAAACCTTTAACATGTAGGCCTTTGGGGGACATATTAGATCCAAACTGTAGAGGTAGATCATTAAATGTTAATTTGTGACTAATTTTAGTGATCTGGGAAAATAATGTTAAACCATTTCTTATTAAAGTGCTCTCATTTTTCTAGGAAAAGACTGGTCCAAAGATAGGAGGAGAAACCCTGTTGCCAAGAGGAGAAGAACATGCCAAATTTCTGAATAGCCTTAAATGACTGTAATTTCAGGCATTTTTCCCCAGCCTCTCTTGCTTCTTGTGGCTCTGGAAAAGCAAGGGACTGGCTCTTTATTGCCCATGTTTCTGATTGACACCATTAGAAACAAATGCTTGTTAATAAGCCCATCAGCTTTCCTTAGTTACTTTCCTCTGTTGTGTTAATTTGATACCAAATTTAAATTTAACTTAAAAATGGAAAATCAGGGTATTATGGTCTCTCTTGTTCTCACTTTAGATTCCTGCATTCACATAAATTTTTGGAGTTACTCCCTAGTTACACTAAATCTTGGAGGGCATTTCTTTGAGGTGCTTTAGAATATTCATGGATGAGCAGAGGAGAGGTTGTTGAATAGGGTGGGGGAACTTGTAAGCCTTGAAAACATGCCTAATAAGATCAGTCTTTTAATCCTGTTTATCAATGAGTATTAAATGCTTTCATAGAAGTCCAACAGGTGTTTAATTTTTTTTTTAACCTGTCATTGGTAGTGTATTATGTCATTACAGGCCATCAGAGCAGGGTAAGTACTCAGTGAGCAAAGTGAGCAGAATATGGTGTGAAGATTGTAATCTTTACAATAGTTTTTTCTTTCTTCTTTTTTTTGCTTTATGGGGGTTTTTTGTTTGCTTGGTTGGTTTTGGTCTTTTGGGTTGTTTTTGCTGTGCCTTTTTCTTTGTGGAGGAGAAAACTTGCCTTTCGGTGTTTTTTTTTTTGTTTGTTTGTTTTTTTTTTTTTTTTTTTTTGCGGTGCTGGGATTGGACCCAGGGCCTTATGCTTGCAAGGCAAGCCCTCTACCAACTGAGCTATATCCCTAGCCCCTTAGAGTTTTTTAATGATGAAATGTTTTCCCTTTCCAAACAATAAAAATGAAATAGAAGTGTTTTAGATAAAAATCATCCAGAATAAGCACATAAGGAACTTCTGAATGGCTGGTGTGGAATTTTCCCCAAAGGGAATCTAAAATATTAAAAGCTTCAGGTTGAACAATGAATAGCATAGTTGACATGAAGAGAGTGCATGGATTGGGTTTCTGTGGAAAAGCTCATGATAGAAGAAAAGGTTGATGCTGTTTACAGCAGGTTAATTAATGTCTAATGATATTTGTTTATTTGTTTTAATCTGGAACATAGATCTATTTGCTTAGGCATCTCTGATCCATGCAAATATTTGGGAAGAATTGGTGACATCTTTGGGGGGTGGGTGCTGGGGATTGAACCCAAGGCCTTCTGCATACAAGGAGAGCACTGTACCAACTGAGCTATATCCCCAGCCCTGGTGACATCTAAAGAAAAGAAAAAACTAAGTGGCATGAAAGGTAGAAAAGATCAGTTAGCTTATTAAGTTGTTAGCAATTTGTGAAAAAGTTATCAAAATTTTGAAAATTAAAAGTATGGTTACACTGTTGGACTGTCCTCAACTAGGAACATGCCACTCTGCATGCAAGTCATCACAAAAGCACTGCAAGAATTGATTTAGAGACTATAAATCATGTTAGGTGAATTTGCAAATATAGAACCACAAATAACCAATAACTATTTAGTATTTCCCCAAGTAGGACCATAAAATGGGTACCAAAAAATGGGTATACTCCATTTTGCAGATTAGAAGTTGGTTAAGTAATTTGGAAATAAGGGCTGAGACTTATTTGAACCAAGTTTAGTAAGTTTTCTTAAGCAAAGACTTAGCTAACAGTATTTTTTAAATCAACTATTTTAAGGTATAAACTTCATACAGTAAAAGGCACACATCTTACGCGTAGAGTTGGAAAATTTGGACAAATGTTTACACCCATGTAGCCACACCACAAATGTGATACAAGATGTTGCCTTCCCCAATAAAAGGTGGTCTTAAACCACTTGCCAGTCAATCTGTACCCCAGCCCCTGCCTTTCATTCTTCTCTTATATTATTATAGATTTATCTTCTAGTTTCAGATAAATGGAATCATACAGGACATACTTTTATGTCTGGCTTCTTTCACTTGGCATAGTATTTTTAAATTTATCCACATCATAGTGTGTTATCAGAAGTCTTTATCTTTTTACTGCTGGCTGCCCTGTAAGTGGTTTATTTATTCACTGTTGATGGACATTGGGTTGGATTGTCTCCATTTTGGGGCTGTTATGAATAAACCTGCTAAAATTATTCAGGTAGAAGTATTTCTTTGGATATGTTTTTGTGTGTCAGGTAAACATCTATGAGTGGAATTTCTGGGTTATGTGGGAAGCTTCATAAGAAGCTGCCAAGTTGTTTTCCAAAGTGGTTGTACCATTTTACACACCAACTAGTAATGTGCAGGTGTTCTGTTTGTTCCACAGTCCCAATACCTGATATTGTCAGTCTTTTTAGCCATTCTCATGGATGTGTAGTGGCATCTTATTGTGATCTGGTGTACATTTCCTGGTAGACAATACTGTTTGAGCATCTTTTCAGGTACTGTCCATTCATATGTCTTTTTTTTTTAATTATTGGATTGAGTTGTATATATTCTGGATACAAGTGCTTTCTTCACTATTAATTATCATGAAAGTATTGAGTAATGTTGGGCAGAAGATCTATAGATAATGGTATAGTTTTGGTCTTCTTATAATTTCTAGACTATGTCATCAGCTGAGCACAAGTGGACTTGACCTTGAGAGAGGACAATTCAGGTTCTGGATTTGGTATATTCCTGGGTTTGTGATGCTGGGTTTATTTTTACATAATTATCAATATATCAAAATGGAAGTGATGTCTAGTTTTATGTTATTCAGGTACTGTGTTAGTTTTCTATCTTTATAACAAATACCTGGGATATTCAGTTTATAAAGAAGGGTTTACTTTGGCTCAGTTTTAGAGCTTGGTTGGCCCCATTGCTTTTGGGCCTAGGGCAAGGCAGTGTATCATACTGGGATTGCATGATGCAACAAAACCTCATTTTATGGCTGAGAAGCAAAAAGGAGAAAGAGGAGGAGATCAGAGTCCCACAGTCCTCTTCAACAGCACAACCCCCAGTGACCCAAGACCTCCCACTACCTCCACCTCTGAAAATTTCCACCTCCCAATCGCACCAGACTAGGGACCAAGTCTTTAACACATGGACCTTAGGAGGGCACTCAAGATCCAAACTATGGCAGGTACTTGTTCATGTGTTAAAGGCATAAGAAAGGTTGTCTTCACTAAAGTTTGTACTATTTTATTTTTTTCAATAATGATTTCAGGAGAGCAATCTAGTGGTGTAGATTATTTATCATGTAAATCATTTATTAATTTATAAAATTAAATATCTTGCCTCTTGGTGCCACAGTTCTGCTGAGTGAATGATAAATGATTAGCCATGAGCTGATAACATCATAAGATTGCTGGACATGGTGTGGTATACACCTAATCCCAACTTCTGGGGAGGCTAATGTAGGAGGATTGCAAGTTCAAAGTCAATCTCAGCAACTAAGCAAGGCCCTCTCTCAAAATAACTAGGACTGGGGAGATAGCTCAGTGATGGAGCACTTGTCTGGCATGTGTGAGACCCTGAGTTCAATCCCACCCCCACTTCTCTCTTTTTTTTTTTTTTTTTTTTTTTTTTTGCAAGGTCAGTGCCTTATAGTAATGAGATTATTGTTATCGTTTTTATTTGGGGAAAGTTTCAAATATAGGGATCTATAGAATCACTAGTGTAATATTTAAGACCCAAAAGTATTTGGTGTCTAAATTAATGAATTGTCTAGAAAAATGTTCACCTTAGTTTTCATATTAAATTAGAGTTCTTTTCCAACCGTATTCCCCACCTCAGAAAGAAAGAAAGAAATTGAAAGTGCTGTTACTCTAGGAAGCTTTTTATTTGTTTGTTTGGTTTGGGGTTTGTTTTTTTTTTTTTCTGACAGTGATAAATATTTTTAAAAAATTTTCATACATGTATATAGGATAATAATGTCTGTCTCATTTTACTGTCCCTCCCATCCCTACCACCTCACCCTTCCCCTCACTACTCTCTGCACAATCCGAAGTTCCTTCATTCTTCCCTACCCATCCCCGACTATGGATCAGCATCTGCTTATCAGAGAAAACATTTGACCTTTAGGTTTTTGGAATTGGTTTATTTCACTTAGCATGATATTCTCTAATTCCATCCATTTACCTGCAAATGCCATAATTTCATTCTTCTTTAAGGCTGAGTAATATTTCATTGTGTATATGTACCACATTTTCTTTATCCATTATCCGTTGAAGGGCACCTAGGTTGGTTCCATAGTTTAGCTATTGTAAATTGAGCTGCTGTAAATATTGATGTGGCTGTGTCACTATAGTATGCTAATTCTAAGTCCTTTGGGTATAAACCAAGGAATGGGATAGCTGGGTCAAATGGTGGTTCCATTCCAAGTTTTCTGAGTAATCTCTGTAGGAAGCTTTTTAAGAAAGGTTTTTGAAAACTACTTAACTATAAATTAACTATACCATATTTTTTATATGATAAAAAAATTGGTTCAATAGGTAAAGTAGGCATTACTGGACAAAAATGAATTTTAATGTTTAAAAAATAAAAACAAAAAGTTTCTACAGATGCAGATCACCTGCAGGATCCTCAAGATGTGGGAATAATGGTTTCCTTTGGAGACAGGAGGGACTAAGTTTCCACTATGTACCTTTCTGTGCCTTGTAAATTTGAAAGCATGTATGCAGATTATCTATTCACACTGTCTGTGTGTCTGCGTGTGTGTGCGCGTGCATGTGTATCTGTGTGTGGTACTGGGGATCGAACCAAACTTAAAAAAAAAAAAGGTAATGTGGAAAGCGGAAAGGCTTTCCAGTAGTGATAAACCTCCCAAGATAACATGCCTCTCACAAAGGCTCTCCTTCAGCCCTCTGTAGAGGAAACTCAAGGAAAGCACCTGGCACAGAGCCCCATTTCCACTCCATGAATTTGAAAGGCCTAGAATGCTCTAAGATCACCAGTCTTCAGCCACATAAAGGGTAGTTTTGTGTGTTGCCTATTCCGCTGTCCTCTGCCAACCCATGGGAGGAAAAGCCAGGCCTACTGGAGGGTGGTCCTTCAGGAAGAAGCAGCACCCAAAGCACCCTGAGTTGAGGTGAGCTGGAAACCATCTCACCTCAATAGGCATATTTTGGATTTTTATTTTTTGAAGTGTTAGTTTGTTGTAGGATCACAGAGTATGCCAAAGTTATCCACTGTGAACTAGAACATTCATATTTAACCCATTTGCTGTTAGACAAATCTTTTACGAGCTTGAGACAGAATGTTTAAATTATGGAAAACTTGAGAGAACATTAGAACGTAATTGAAATTGATTGAAAATGATAAAAAGTACATAGCAAGATTTCAAGAACTAAACATCATTCTGTGACTCAGAAAAAATGGCCATCTCCTTTTAATAAATCTAAGTAAATAAAGATATATGATAAGTTACAAAATTTCCCCTGGAGTGTGCACGTGTACGTGCGCACACACACACACACTGTTTTCAGTTCTGGGAATCCAACCCAAGTCCTCCAGGATGCTAAGCATGCAGCCTACTGAGGTGTAGAACATTAAGAAAAAGAAAAAAAAGCAAACCTGCAAAACTGGTGATAAAAAATTAATGACAAATTTAATCTTTAACAAATTTGTTTTCAACCACTTACCTGGAAGCCCTTAAGAACAAAAGGATAGTAGTGAAAGAACAGAAGAGTAAGCAAAAGAATGTCCAAAGGCCACACTTGACAAGGTCAGTGTCCAAAAATACAAATTGCTCTGCTAAAGGAAACAATCAGCAATGTGAAGAGAGAGCCTTCAGAGTGGGAGAAAATCTTTGCCACACACACTTCGGACAGAGCACTAATCTCCAGAATCTACCAAGTACTCAAAAATCTTTACACCACGAACACCAATAACCCAATCAATAAATGGGCCAAGGAAATGAACAGACACTTTACAGAGGAAGATCTACAAGCAATCAACAGATTTATGAAAAAATGTTCAACATCACTCGTTATAAGAGAAATGCAAATCAAAACCACCTTAAGATTTCATCTTACCCCAATTAGAATGTCTTTTATCAAGAACACAGGCAACAACAGGTGTTGGCGAGGTTGTGGGGAAAAGGGTACACTCTTACATTGCTGGTGGGAGTGCAAGCTGGTGCAGCCACTCTGGAAAGCAGTGTGGAGATTCCTTAGAAAACTTGGAATGGATCCACCATTTGACCCTGCTATCCCACTCCTTGGCTTATACCCAAAGGACTTAAAATCAGATTGCCTCAGTGATGCAGCCACATCAATGTTCATAGCTGCTCAATTCACAATAGCTAGGTTATGGAATCAACCTAGATGCCCTTCAGTAGATGAATGGATAAAGAAACTGTGGTATATATACACAATGGAATATTACTCAGCCATAAAGAAGAATAAAATTATGTTATTTGTAGGTAAATGGATGATGTTGGAAACTCTTATGCTAAGTGAGATCAGCCAATCCCAAAAATCCAAAAGCCGAATGGTCTCTCTGATATATGAATGATGATGCATAATGTGGGGGGGAAAGATGGCAAGAATGGAGGAAAGATAGCTAGCATAGAGGGAAGGGAGGGGGGGGTGGGTGGGGGGTAAAATTAATAACAATGTGTGACAGATACCATTGCCCTGTGTACATGCATGAATGCACAGATGGTGTGACTCTACTTTGTGTACAACCAGTGAAACAATAGCTGTACTCCATTTGTGTTCAATGAATCAATAAGTAAATAAAAGAAAAAAAAAACAAAAAAAAAAAAAAAAAAACAAATTGCTCTGCTATTAATTTCCTATTAAATGTGGCTGCTCAAATTCCTGGTCATGTTACCTTTGGCATCCTTCCCCCAGCCAAGGAAATGACTTCCCTTGGATTTTAGCAAAGGAATTCTGGGCCAAATTTGAAAACCCTGAAGTATAATGGAGTGCTTGTTAGGGATGGGAGTGAACAAGGTAATCAAATTCTTATTTGGCCCCCTTCTGCTAGAATTCTTTTTTTAGAGCCAATGTGCCAAGCTTGGCTATTGAAGGGGCAAGGACAAACTTGTTTTGTTCTGTTTTAAATGGTCTCTCCTTCAAACCACTCTGTTTTTGACATCTGTATGGCCCCAACATTCCTTCCTGCAGACACACAACAGGCAGGTGGCTGTGTGGCATGGCCCTGAGTCAGAATCCATCTGCTACCATCCACCTGCTCACTAGCACAAGGGAGAGACAGGTCGCTCACCAGAAGGCATGGGGTGTTATATCCTGATTGATGTGGACCAGATTGTGGCTCTTGTTTTGCAGCTGAAGTGAGAACAGTGCTTTGCCTTTTTTCTGTTGCACAGTTGGGCAGGTAATAAAAGTACTGTTGGCCTGCAGTATGCACAGGTTCTGTTTGATGCAGCCAGTTTGAAATGCATAGAAATTGAAATCCACATTTCATCTATCTTACCAATGGAGGAATGGGTGAATAAAGTCTAGCATGTTCAATGGCATGTGGAGGGAGCAAAGACTCACACCCTCCTTACACCAACAGAGAGGTGTCTGGATGCTGCACCTTGGCCACAGGTAAAGAAACCTACCCCAAAATATTCTCCTTAGTTAAAGGGAAAGAGAAGTAGAAGAGTAGGGAACAATATGCCCAAGGAACTACTTAGCACCATTTAATGAAAACATGCCACTGACGCCATCTTGCCCTTTGTTGTGATGGGACTTGACTTGTACCCCAAGCCTGAGTCTCCAAATTATGAACCCCAGAGCTCTTATTTTCCTGCACAGCAAACAGCATGTAATGGTTGGACTAGGGGTATAGCTCAGTGGTGGAGCATGTGCAAGGTCCAAGATTCAGTCCCTAGCACTGAAATAAGACAAAGCTATATTTAATAGGAGAGTTTGCCCACTGCCCACCTCATCTTCCCAAGGTCATGTCAGCTCTTACTTGGCGTTTGTGGGGAGAAAATAGCACTGACTGTTAAGTATGAGGTGATTTGGTGCATAATCACGTAATTGCTAGAGTATTTTTAAAGACTTCATCAGCTTTTAAAAAAAATACTTAAAAACACATGCATTTATTACAAAGTCTCCTGACCTGATCAATCACCCCACCTCTGGTGGAATATTTTCCTACCATGGAGGTAAAATTTCCTCACAGCCACTCTTATGTAAAATTACCCTATACCGCCCTGGAAGCCCAACCTCAAAAGCAAGTGGGGCTAACTGGCCAGGGACCCCAGGCAGGAGGGAAGCCAGGGCCCAAAGGTGAGATGGGGAAGAGTGGGTCCCTTTTTTTTCTCAAGTCCTCTTTATCTTCTAGAGCCAGCTCATGTCGTTTTGACTTTTTGCCATTCTTAGTGTGGAACTTCTGGAGGTCAGTGGAGAGCAACAGTGGGATTAGGGGTGATGAGCCAGAGAGCAGAGTGGTTGAGAGGAAAGAAAGGAACAGAATTGTGTGCCCCCAAGAGATACACTGAAGCCCTAACCTCCAGTCCCTATGAATGTGACCTTATTTGGAAATAGGATCTTTGCAGATGTAATCAAGTTAAGACAAGGTTAGTAGGGTGAGGCCTTGATTCGGTATGACTGGTGTCCTAAGAGGGATGGTGATTGAAAGCACACAAGGAGGCAGCCATGTGATGCTGAGGTGCTGCCATATGCCAAGAATGCCTGGCACCCTCAGATGTGGGAAGGGCAAGGAAGAGCATCTGGAGGGAACGTGGCCCTGCCAACACTGAGGTTCCAGACTTTTCAGCTCCACAACTGTCCACAGAGAACATTGATTTCAGTCACCTGATTTGTAGTACTCTGTTATGGCAGCAGTGGGAAACAAATATAAGACACTATGAAGAAAAGTGAGATGATACCAAAACAGGGCTTTCTTGTTTTGTTTACACAACTGGCCTTTCTACAACTGTGGCTTCTGAATGGTGCAATTAAGAAATCAGGGATGAGGAAGTGAGCCTCTGGGCTCAGCAATCCTTCAAAAGCTTTTACCAAAACAATTGTATCAGTTTTTTTTTCAATCACATAACTAACTACTGAGACATAATAGAAGAATGATTGATATCCCCAAGGACAAGCTTTCTAATACCCAAGTTGGCAGCATTAATATTGTCACTGGAGGGTTGGGGGGCACAAGTCCACACGGTGCTCAACTGGAGACTTGAGATACTATATATGGTTGAGTCAGCATTTTTATTTGTAAACTGAGCAAACAAAATTTCTCTCTTTGCTGTGATCCTCCTGTCAGATAGGAGTTCTGCTTTGGGAATAATGACTGAGGGGAAACCAACGAAGATTAGGGATTAGGATGAGCCACAGGCGGTTGCTCACCTCAGAAAATCATCCACAAAGAAGCAAAAGCTGGGGGTATTTAATGCATCAGAATGAAAGGCTTGTGTATTTACCAGAATTGTTGACCACAGCAGACCCTAAGCTGAGGTCCATAAGAGCATTTGTGTGGAGAGAGGTTCTGGTACACCTGGGGTGGACAGATATGTTTCAGGATCAGCCATCCTGGGTTGCTTCAGGATGGGTCAGATGTGGTGGCGGTTGTAGAGATAGGAAGGGTACAGCCCATCATAGTGCCACTGCCGCCACTGCTCCACGGCCTCCCGGCTCCTCTCTTCCTGCTCTGGAGAGGAAAGATGAAGTCACATGAGGATGGAGGGGACTCTGACCCAAAGATAGCAACCTGGCCAAGCAGCTGTCGGTCATGGCCCACCCTGAGGTGACCTGAGCCAAGTGTTCCTGTGAGCCCTGGAGACATCCAAGATAGAGCTGGAAGGGGCCTGAAAACATGAGTCTAGAGGCCTCCATTTGTGAATCAAATCCACCCAACTGGCTGCCATTAAAACTGAGACCGATGTCTGGCATCTGAGCTCTTTTGCCTACAAACCTGTCAAGTGGGAAAAAGCCTGTGCAGTCACAGGCTCAGGGATGACAACCGAGGCACTAAAAAGTAACAACATAGTGACTCAGACCACAAACTGCCTTGAAAAGCTCATGGATGGAAATCATTGTTGACCTGGAGTGGCAGGATTATGGCAGCTTTTTCCCTCTACCGTTCTGTATTTTCTAAGTTTCAAAAATAAAATTCCATTTTTAAAACTAACTGGGAAAAGCATCCTTTTCCAAATGTGAGAAAACTGAGATAACTGGCTCTATGGGACTCCTTAAATTTGATACTTCTCCATATGTTTGAAGCACTTCATAGGCTAAAAAAGGACAGAGGAAGTTTTTAATGAGTAAGAAAGTTGTGATTTTACTTGTGTTTGGTAAGACATGTTTCCAAACACCTTTCTGTAATTGTAGAGTCAGGCTCCTGGTGCCAATGCAAAACGCCTGTTACCATTAATTGCCAGTAAGTCACTGGCAGATGTCATAAGGCCTCCGATATTTGAAAAGGGTGAGTGAGGCTCCTCCAAAAGTTAATAAAATTACGTATTACCCAGCAATTCTATTCCTACACATATACCCAAGAGAACTGAAAACGGACTCACATACTTGTACATATAGGAATGCTCACAGCAGCAGCATTTTCAGTCCCCAAAAGGGGAAACACCCCAAATGTCCACCCACAGATGAATAGATAAACAAAATGTGTTACTTATGGGATATATAAACATACATATGCAAATGTATAAGAAATTATTCAGCTATAAAAAGATAGTGGAGATTACCAAGATCGGGGGAAAGAAAGAACAGACAGTTATTGTTTAATGGGTACAGAGTTTCTGTTTGGAATAACGAAACAGTTTGGAAATAGTGGTGATGGTTGCACAACAGTATGAATACTCAATGTCACTGACTTGCACACTTAGCAGTGGTTTAAATGGCAAATTTTCCCTTAGTCTCTATTTTACCACAAAGTTGCTTTTTGGTTTTTGTTTTGGTACTGGGGCTTGAACCCAGGGATGTTTAGCCACTAAGCCACATCCCCAGCCCTTTTTATATTTTCTTTTGAAACAGGGCCTAGCTAAGTTGCTGAGGCTGGCTTTGAATTTGTCATCCTCCTGCCTCAGCCTCCTGAGCCACTTGGGATTATACACATGAACCACCATGCCTGGCTGTTTCTTGGTTTGTTTTGTTTTTTAAAGAAAAGAATTTGTGAAAAATGTTGGGAGGATGGAAATACTGACAGAAAATGATATCAAGGATTAAAAACCTTAAATGTCTTCCTTATCTCTATTGTCTCAAATGTGGACCTCTCTAAAAAGCTTATGAACTTGATTTTAGTGCTAGTGAAAATAGCATTCTCTGTGACCTTGAGCTAATAGGAAAACCTGGTGGTATGGATAAAATGGATCTCCCTATGGTCCTTAGCATCTGTGAGAGCCAGATGCTTGGACCAAGGAGGAAGGGCCCTGTTACCACTGCACATTGAGGCACCATGGCTGCTGAAAATAGTTCCTTCCATGGGAGCCCAGAGCTGGCACTCCCCTTGAAAACACCCTTAGGTACTTGGTACCCCAGAGATGGACTGGAGTTCCAGAACTAGAACTATGTGTTAGCCTTCAGACCTTTCAGACATTTCTCAAGCTCAGTGGACCAACTCCTCTTTGAGAGTGATTTTGCCATAGAAATTGATTGAATATCCCTTTTTTGAAGCAAGTGCCTTGGGAAAGGTTGAACATCTAACTGCTATTAATTATTCTTATAACAGGTGACTTTATTAGATAAGACAGCTAACTAAAACCAGGGTTATAAAAGGGAAATGTCACAGGCCTCATAGAAGGGCCCAGAAGGGGGAGGCTTTGAACATGACCCCAGGATGGAGGCATCTGGCAATTGGGCCATAGCAACAGTTGTTCTGGGACAGAGGCAAGGGAAAGGGAGGAATGTTGAGATGAGTCCCACCTTTTTCAGAACTGTATCCTCAGGCAACCTAGACCTGTTCCACCTTTGCTCCTTCCTTTATTGAGCTCTGTGGACCTCTTTAGGGATTGCTTTGTTTTACCCTCCTCATTCCATCCATATTTGTAGGCCAATTCCTGCACCAAAACTTCTGTGTATGATCATCCTTGATTTATAAGAATAGGAGCTTTGCTGAGAAACATGCCCCAGTTCCAATCCTAGGACCACCATGTTAATAGGTCACCTTGGATATTCATGTATCCTTTCTAAGCCTGTTTTCTAAACTCTAAAGTGGAACTCCCAAGACCTATCTCAGATGCAGATGGTAGAGATTAGGTGGGTCAGCACAGTACCTGGCAGAACAAGTGCTCTCCTTCAACAGCTGCTGTAACTCCAGTTCCCAAAGACCTGTAGCTTACTCTACAAGTGGCCTCTCCATCTCTGTGGATGAAGCCTGAGGTCCCTGATCTTAGCATCCTCCAAAAGACACATCATCCTGTAGGTACCTAACCTCCTTCATAATTCATCATTAAAAGAAAACAGCAAATTTTTTCCACCAATGTGCTAGAGATTTGAACCTGAAACTTTTTTAAAAAGCACATATGCAAAAAAAAAATGTTATTATGAGTAGTATGAGTAAAAAATCATATTCTCATTTCTTAAAACTAAGAAACTCTCCCCAAGCTGTCCACCAAGGTTACAAGCACTGGCCTCTGAGGTAGGACAGCCTGAGTTTTTCACAATATGTTCCCAAAAAAGTTTGATTTACGAGGCACAGCCTGTAGCCCTTGGGACCTGGTGGTGGTACCCTTTTCACTGGGGGATGCCCTTAGAGGGCTATACTTCCTCTGTTCATCAGAGCCAAGAAATCAGGAGAAGTGAAAAGAGCTGGCTCTAACAAAAGTATCCCAAACCAGGGCCCTGCATCCAAGCTCATATGTACCAGGTGGTACCAAGTGAGCTAGATCAGGAGCATTTCAATCTTGAAGTTAGAGAAAGACCAAAAAAGAAAAAAAGAAGCACATAATGAGAATCAAGCCTATTGGTCTGATCCTCGTTAAATGTTCCTACGGATGTTTGCTGTGGATGACGCTTGACACCAGACATCAAGGTCAAATACCACTGATGGAAAGCACTGGCTCAGATATAGCCTCCTTCTATCCCATCCTCATCCATGCCCACCCTCTACTGAAGCCCTGATGCAGCCAGCAAGGGTAGAGGGCAGGCAGGATCCCTGAGGGCAGGGGCATGGTGCATCCACTGCTTGGTCAGAGACAGTTGGCCCTCTTGTCTTTTCTTTTATCTACTGACAAGAGGAGAAAGGTCAAGACTTAGCAAACAGGGCAGAAATGGCAGATGAACAAGAACTCTTACCATCCTTCTGTTCCTCCACAAAGTTCTCAAATTCATTCCTTTGTTCCTCGTAATATTCCCTCCGCAGCTCATCAGCCCGCAACTTCTGCCTGTTTTCTGCTGTGAGAGGGGCATTGAGGGGGCACATTTAGGGGAACAACAACATTTTACCTGAGAAGCTGAAAGTGGTTTGTGAGGGATTGAGGTTGGGGGACTCCACTGAAATTGTTTACCCCTGGCAGAGGCTTTAAACTAGAAGAACCTGGGAGATGATCTCATTCAATTACCCCACCACCACTGCCCCCTCTTCTCTCTCTCTCTCTCTCTCTCTCTCCCTCTCTCTCCCTCCCTCCCTCCCTCCCTCCCTCCCTCTCCCTCCCTCTCTCTCTCCCTCCTTCCCTCCCTCCCCATATATATACACACACACACATACATATAAAATAAAATACATATATGTGTATGTGTGTGTGTGTGTATTTTTTTAACAGTACTAGAAATTGAACCTAGGGGCACTCTACCACCAAGCTCATCACCAGCCCTTTTTTTGTTTTGTGTTGTTTTCTGGTTTTTGTTTTTTGAGACAGGGTCTTACTAAGTTGCCCATGCTGTCCTCAAATTTGCCATCCCTCTGCCTCAGCCTCCCAAGTCACTGGGATGGGCACTGTCATACCTGACCCAATCACCTCATTTTGCAGGTGATGAGTTTGAAACCCCAAGAGTAAAAGTGAGTTAGCTCCAGTCATCAAGTTAGTGATATGATCCAAATACACCAGGCCACTTAGTCACTTGAAATTCTATGATCAGAGATGAACTCCATGAGCAGGGTGTGGTGGCACACATCTGTCATCCCAGAGATCCAGAGGCCCAGGCAGGAGGATTGCAAGTTTGACCCAAGCCCGGGCAACTTAGTGAGACCCTGTCTCAAAAACTAAAAAGGACTGGTGATGTAGCTCAGTGGTAGAGTACTCCTCGATTTAATCCTTAATACCCGCCCCCAAAAAAGGAAAGAAAATGAAAAATAGATAAATAAATAAACTTCATGAAGGACTTATCCAATTTAAAGAAAAATCAACAAAGACCCATGGGTCATGTCTGCTGGAGAAAGAACAGGCCCCGCAGAAACCTCACATTCTCCTCAGGGACTAGGTGCTCCTGTTGTCCCCTGCTGTGCAAGAGCAGGTGGGGGAGATGAGGGAAGCAGAGGAACCAAGGGAGGCCATGGCCCCTGTCCCACCCCACATTACAAGGGAATTCAGGAAATAACAAGTACTTGTATTCACAATAGTAGCATCAGAAACTATCTCAAATCCCTCTTGGAACCAAGGAGCCTACAATGATAAGTCAATTCTATAAATACTAGTTATTTACATTGTATTTTTATTATTTAACTCAGATTAAAAAATCAACTTATCTGTAAATTGGTCTTAGAATCCCTGAGGTAAGTCTTCTGTTTCTCCCAGATTCCTGTCTTTTTGCCTATAGAGTTGAAGGAAGCCTTAGTCTGGCAGAAGAGGTTTATAGTTCAATCCATCTCCATGTTCCACGTATTTCTCAGGAGGGGATCCAGGTTCAGAGAAGGGCGTTGGCATCTTGGAAGTCACACAGCTACACAGCTGGTTGGGGCAGAACTGAGGCTGGAGCCAGAATACCAGATTCTCAGTACTGGTCCCGAGCACACCCTAGTTCCTTGGTTCTTCAAGTTGTCTTTTCAGAGGTGCCAAAAACTGGTCATTTTTTTCCTTTTTTTGTTTTGTTTTGTTTTGAGACAGAGTCTCACTATATTATCCATGATGGTTCTGAATACCTGGACTCAACTGAGTCTTCTGCCTCAGTCTCACGAGCACTGGGATTATAGTCATGTACCTCCACGCCCAGCTAAATTGGGATGTTAGATGTAGCAATAAATAAGAACAATTTAACTCTTGGATCAAGATGGGGTTTTGTTTGCTTGTTTGTTTTTAGGTACTGGGGATTGGCACATGATAAGCAAGAACTCTATCACTGAGCTACATCTCTACCCTTTTTATTTTACTTTAAAACAGGGTCTCCCTAAGTTTCCCAGGCTGGTCTGGAACTTGCAATCCTCCTGCCTCAGCTTCCGGAGTGTCAGAGATTGCAGGCTGTACCACCAGGCCCAGCTGAGATGGTGTTTCTGTGCTAGGTATCACCTTCTGCATTACATGCATTTCTGCCAAGAACATGCATCCCTCAGATTCTCTTTCACTCTAAAGTAAATTGAACCTGTATCCCAGAAGCTTAATGAAGTCAGGAATCCATCTCCTGGTTTCTAATGTAAATTGCTTCAAGTGCCACCTGCCCTGTTCCCAACTTGAAGGACCACTGGGCACTGCAGCTCTGTCCATTCATCTACAGGAGTTGACTAGGTATCCTCAGATGCATTTGTGGGCGGTCCTGGGGGTTCACCTGGCTCTCCTGGGCCTCCCACGACTGCCTGATGCACTGACCTCCTGCCTAAGCCAGGGACCTCAGCTTAATCATGGACCTTGTGGTTTTGAGTCAGCTTCAGAAGACAGATATTTGCCTCTCTTAAGTTGCCTGTTTTCCCTGGAAGCTTGCCAGAAAACTGCTTCTCTGATTTCAGACAAGAATGGCCCAACCTTCATCACAGCCTTTCAGTGTTTCTTGATTTTGCCCAATTTGAATCCCAAGTTGTGTGAGGTCTAGAGATTTCACTAGTCTGGCTATACTTATCCAATCTGATAAAATATTCTCATCTCCAAGAATTTCTGCCTCTGATCTTCCCCATCATTTGAAAACAGTCCTGTTATTTTCACCGAGAGTCACCTCACTGAGTGCGCTCAGGGATACAAAGAGTTCATTCATCTACACACACAAGGAAAGAATCAATCTGTCCTTGGCCAGGACAGTCTGAGCTCAGAGTCTCAGAAGAATCAAGTTTAGGGGTAGGAAACTCAAATGCCCTCAAGGGCTGCAGGTCAAGGACACGAGGGCCCTGCAGTGTGAACCCCAGGGTCTCCAGCAGGCCGTAGGGAGACATGCTCACCAACTGCACTGCAAACTAAAGCTTCAAAAAAAGCACAGCTGATAAATAAATAAATAAATAAATAAAATGTAGGTTGGGGTTAGATTGCCTGATTTGTTTCTACCAATATTGAAATATGTCATATTTTTGTTTCTTCAGAAAAAATTTTTTAAAAAATTTAAAAAAGCACAGCTAGCTGAGCACAGCTTTTTCAGAGGTTTATAAGTCAGGAAATTAGGGCCACAGACAAGAAGAGGCTGAGGCCACTTAGCAGCAGAGCTGTCACTAAGCCCACATTTCTCAGCATTCCTGTACCCTGGGATCTTTTTCTGCATGTGACTCTGTTGCTCTACTGTGCACCTTGCCAATATTCCAAAACACCCACTGAAGTGCTAGGTGCCCTCTAGACTAGAGCACGTTTCCTCCTTTACATGTTCCACTTTCTGCAGTAGGGATGCATCTCATAATTGTTAGGTGCATTTGATGCAGCACTGTTCCTTTCTGTCCTCACCCTAGCAATGCATTTGCCCCAACATGTGAACCACAAGCAAGGAAACATGGTATAATTTCTACTTCAGAGCTTCCGTCACCCCAATGTTCAAAGACTTTACTGGAATCCTTGGTCCCCTGCTGTGGAAAGGGGCCACTCAGCATCCTTACCATTGACCTCGTCTCGGGATTTGGGGGACCGCTTGCTGCGCCTCTTGAGGAAATTTGAGGCATCTGATTCCTGCATGAAAATCTTCTGTTTCACACCTGAAACCCAAGAGAGGCCCGTCACAACCAGCACTTGGGCCAGGGATGCTAGGGATGTGGGCTCCACCTGCCCTGCACCCAGGGTTGTCCCCAAACTCACCTTCCTGGGCTGCTTCTCCTGCTGCCTGTGGGCTGCCCACTGATGCACTGGTCCCCTCCCGCAGCACTGTGGGACAAGGTCACAGAGGGAAGGCTCCAGCATCAGAGGGGAGCCTAGGCCCTGAGCAAGGCCCTAATAGTCCTTCTGGGCTTAGTGGCTTGCTAGACTTCATGTGGGGTCCTCTGTCCATCACATACCAGCCCTGGGGCCAATCTCCCTAGGAACCCACAAGGTGAGCTGGATTGTTTCCTGTTTTTCCTTTCTTTGCTGTATTTCTCTGTATTATACCATGTCTCACACACACACACACACACACACACACACACACACACACAGATCCAGAGAATGGTAGCTGACAGCTGACAGGACCTACCTGGGGAGGTAAGTCTTACCCATTATGTAGCTAGCACAGTCTCTCTTGACCTTCCCATATACTCACTAGACAGGAGCACCATGGTCGAGAGGCAGGACAGCAGAAGGACCTGTTGCCAAGTCATCTTTGTAGAGTCTGAGGCTTCCCTCCAGCTCTTGATGCTGCTGATGCTGTCTCTCGCCTGGTCCTCACTGAGTCAGGCAGTACAGGCAAGACAGAGGAAAGAGAGAGGCAGGAGGCCAGGATGCCACTGGGGGAGGGTGGGAGGGGTCCTGGCTGCAGTTTCCATTGGCTGTTCCTGACTAGAGCACCGGAGATGTTTTTGGCGCCTGGCAAACCTCTACAGAAGCAAAGTTTATAGTCAGGGCTTCTGGCTGGGACAGTTTTGAAGTGGCCTGTTCAATATCCATACCCAAAGAGTTGCTATTGAGAAGGCTCAGCCTAAGAATCAGGACTCCAGAGACCAAGGGCATGTTTCAAAGAACTCCTGGCATCTGCTCCAGGTGATAAGGACCCTAGTCCCCAAGGCCTGAGCAGATGGGGGCAGGGAGGAAGAGGGTATCACTGGGAGAAACTTATTCAAATGCCAGGCAAGGAGAGAGTGTCTGGAACAGCCATCCAGGTAACCCTCACACAGACATGTGGGTCATTTTGATGATAACCAGAAAATTCCTTCCCTTGATGCATTGTCTCCAGCTGGTGATTGCTGCCAAGCAAAGCGTGGAACCCTAGCTGTGGGGGGTTCTAGAGCCCTTTGTAGACATGGAGGAAGAGAGTCGGTCAAGCTTTCACTGCAGAGAGAGAGCGGCGCACAGCGTTTGAAAAGAATCACTTTTAGGCACACTTTTTTAGAACCACACTCACCATGCCCATGTCAGGAGGAAATGGGTCCCAAGAAATGAGAGCAGTGAGGAAATCAGAGCTCTGTGGGGCATCAGAGCCCAGTCCATGTGGCGGCTTGTTCCTGCCATTGCCATTTATTATGACCCTCATCACTACTTTGTTACCTGCTGAAGAATTATCCTCTGGGTATTGTGGAGAATCTTTCCAATGGTGACCATCACTAGACCCAAAACTCAGCCCATGCCCACTAGAGGTCCCCTTTCCATAAGACAGTATGTTACCATCGTGCATGAACTTGACCATTGGTGAGGAATTATGTATTAACTGCAGAGAAATAACTGAGGCAGAGTAAATAAACAGGTTGGCTTCCAGTGGAGGAGAATGTGGCCAGTGGCAGTGCTGGCAACATGTGGCTCCCCTTGGACACTGACTGGACTGCACTGGGCCAGTAGAGACAGGCTATGGGAGCTCCCAGCAGGAGCAACCTGTGGAAGGACACATCAGCAAGGACTCATCTATCAGATTAATATATGTCCCTGGGAGAGGGAAAGAACACAGACAGAACACTTTTGGTGGGATTCCTAGGTGAGAAAGTGGATGTGGGAAATAACCTGTGATATCCTTGGCATCCTAAATTCACCTGTTCCTTATTTTAGTTACATTCACTTCGACCACATTTATTGAGCACCTCCTTTACCCAGTCACTGGTCAGTCAGCTTTGAGTAAACCTGTCTAGTTTCCCCCGAAGTCATTTCTGCCCCCCATTGAACACTTTACTTACCCTGTCTATGCACAAAGGCTTCAGAGAATAATCTCAAACACTGTGCAGTTTTCTCAATGTCAGCCAAAAGAAGATGGGAGGAGATCCAGATTTCACAGATTCAAGGAATGAAGACTTGAAATTCATAGGGAATTAAGCTCAGTTCTGGAAAATTAAGTTTGCATTTCTTATATACCTAAGCTGGTGGCCTGAGATTCTCCAAACTACAGTGGTCTGACCAGAGCTGGCCTCAATAACCTCTCAGTTTCTTCAGAACTTTCTAGACCATTGACACCTGGCTTTCCAAGGTCAGGTATGCTGCAGAGCTGGCCTCCTCATGACATGATGCCCCCAAGTATAACAAATATTACTTGCCAGCAGGGCACAGATGACATGACTGGGGGAAGATAAAAATACTGAATCTGATGTCAGAAGACAAGGTGCATATAGTGGATTTGTTCAATGACACATCTTTTGAACTTTGTCTTCATTCTGTTTCCTTCATCTCAGTGAATGATCTCACCATCCATCCATCCACCCAGTTATCCAAATTAGAAACTCAAGAGCCCTCACAATGCATACCTCACATTAGTCATCACTTCCTATTGATTCTCTGTCTTAACTCTTTTAAATGTTCTCTGTCCTTCCCATTTCTGATGTTTCTGCCCTCTCCAGACATCGTATCTCTCTTGGAAAATTGCAACAGCCTTCTCTAACACCCAATCACTTTTCACCTAATTCACGTTGAATCCCTCCCACCTTCCATGTCACTGAGAGAGTGTTGTTCCTGGAAAACCTTACTGCAATCACTGCTTTAAATCATCCAGTGGTTTGTGATTGTGTCACATGATAAGCATGCACACAGTGCACAGAATTTCTCTGGTGCCATTCCAAGGACTTCAGATGCATTAACTCTAATCCTTCATCAATCTATGTGACATAGGAGGGATTAAGACACAAAAAATAAAGTGACTTGCCCAAGGCCTACAGCTTCTCTAAGTCCCAAACTAGAATTGAGCCCAAGGAACCTGGCCTCAGGGTCTTGCTCATCACTGTCATTCTGTACTGCTTCACAGGCATGAAGGACAAACACCTCACAGTGCCCAGGCCCTGCCAACCTCCAGCCCCTCCACATGCTCCTGTGCTCTGGGATTCCTGAATTGCCTGTGGCTCCTCAGAAAGGCCTAACTGCTCTGGGCCTGTGACCATGGCTTCCATTCTGATAGGGCTTTGGGAACCCTTGTCCTTCAAGTTTCATCTCAGCTTTCACCTCCTCTTTGAAGCCTTCCTGATTGTCCGTACTTCCCCTGGACTCCTATAGATGAGTATCCTGACATTTTTTCACATCATTTAACATACGTATATGTTCATATACACATCTTGTTTACAGAATTTTGTTTAGATTAACACACACCAATCAATTCACCCATTGAAAGTATGCAAATCAATGGTTTTTAGTATATTCACAAAGTTGTGCAACCACCATCATAATCAATTTTAGGACACTTTTGTTGCTCCCCAAGAGAAGCCTTACACCCACCAAGAGTCATTCCCCGTTTTCCAAACCCCAGGGCTTATGCAGCCTCTCATCTTTGGTCTGTCTCTGGATTTGCCTGTTCTAGACCTTTCATCTAAATGGAATCAGGCAACATGTGACCTTTTGTGCCTGGCTTCTTTCAACTGGCATACTGTTATCCTTGGTGCACCATGCATCAGCCCCTCATTCCCTCTTATTGGGGAATAGTAATGAATAATTTGGATGTGTAGGATTTTGTTTATCCATCATCAGTCAATGGACATTGGTTTGCTTCCATGTTTTGGCTATAATTAATTATGATGCTGTATACACTTGTATATAAAGTGTTCATGGAGGCATATGCTTTCATTTCTGTTGGCCAGACGCCTGGGTCTTGGGGTAACTCTATATTTAATATTTTGAGAAACTCTTATATCTAAAATGTTTACTTATTTAGCTGTCTCATTCAGTACTGTGAGATCTCTTTGGAGGCAAGTTTTCTCCTTGTCATGATTAATATGGTATATGATACTGACTAGATGCTTCCTGCATATTGATTGATCAATGAAAATGGCCTTGCATGAGAGTATTAAAAGAAAATATTTATGTGCTCATTTCCATGGGCTATTCATGAAAAGGTACCTGTACTAAGACCTGGAATTTCCAGGTTTATGTATCACTGGGTTTAAGATCTTTCTCAAGTGGCAGGAATGAATTTTGCAGTGAATTTTTGAAGAATTGCCTTAGAGGGTGACCAAGATGACTTCAGCATTCACCCCAGCTTGGTTAAACTTTAGACAGGTTTCTTCCTGACTAGATCCCTGAACTCCTTTTTCTTAGAGGGCTTGATCTAAAACTTGGAATTGCAAATTCTTTCTCTGCCCCTTTGAAATAGATGCAGCTACTTCCAGTTGCACGACCCAGGAAATGTCTTTCTTTTTTGCAGGCAGGAGGGATTCTGGGTCTTTTATGTGCTAAGCACACACTCTGTCACTGAGTTACACCCCCAGTCCCTCAGGAAATTCTTTCTGAAGAACCTGACAGTCATTTTTCTGAAACATGAACATGGACAGAACAAGCACCCCTATCTCCCTGTCTCTGAGAAAGGGTGTGTGCCCACAGGTGGACTGAAATTTCTCTTCCCCATCTCTGTCTACCTATCCAGTCCTTTGGCTCAGTGGAATTGGTTCAGGACTTCTCCCATTGCAATAATCTTGAACAAAGTCTTCCTTGCTGATTTCATTAGTTGGGTGCAATTTTAACCTTAACAATGGCATTGATTGACTCAATACATCACCTAATCCTCCAGGGATATGGGCATCAATCACATCAAGTGGAAATGACCTTTGGGAAGAAGGTGTCCATGCAAATGAGGTCCCTAGATGCCAAGGTCTACCTATAAGTGTTATCCCTAAATAAACATATGAAAACCTATTGTTTGTACCTCACGTTAAGAATATATATATTGTCTTCTGGGTTCTGGATGTAGCTTAGTGGTAGAATGCTTATTTACCATGCGTAAGGCTCTAGGTTTAATTCCAGGCACCACAAGGGGGAAAAAAGAATATGTTCTCAAGGGACCAATCATGTTCCTGAGAGCCTCCTATTGGGAAGGAGTGAAAAATGAAGGTTGTACTCAAAGGGGAGCTCATGACCCTGGGAACCAAGAGGTCCTATAACTCAGTCCCCAGGAGTCCCTACAGGCAATATAGATGAACACCTTTCCTGACCCCTCCGGTCTCAGAAGAAAGCGCCTTAGATTGAATGGGAAAACTTGTTTGTTGGGCAATAGAGTGACAGTTGGAAATTTTTTAAAAAGTCAACTCATTTGAGGTCCCTCTGAAGCTGACTGTGTTGACACAGGTGGGTGTGGAAAATAAGAGCTTGTGAGTCAGGACAACATTTCTAAGTCCTTTCTGGCTTCTCATTTTCTTGGGAGAACCATCCATTTCTCTAAGTGCTAAGTGCCGAGCCAGAGTGTCATGGAGTATCTATATAGCATTTTCCCTCTTGCACCACAGAAGTATGAGAGGTCTGTAAGGAAATGGTATCTAGAAGCTCCTAGTAGAACAAACTGCCAGAAGAAGTTCATTCAGAAGAAAGCAGGGCTAGCCTCATGTCCTACTCCCAGGTGACCAATGGCTTCCTTGAATCCACAGGCACAGTCATAAACCCTTCTCTTCTTTCAAGGTCTTCAACTTGCTCTAGAAGGAATACAAGAAATACTTGTCCTCCACTGTCAGAACCAGGATGTATGAGGTGTTAGCTAGAAAAGTTTTGATGAAGACACAGGCCATTCTACAAGTACATGAGCTATTGTCATCAGTTCACCCATACCTGGTGTTAAGCTCTGTTACAACTACACAAGTTATTACAATATTAAATATTTTGGTCTATAAATAGCCACTTGCCTAAGCCCTCTTCCAGTCCCTCTACTTCTCTAGGCCTCCCCAACCTTCCACAATTCATTATCTAGAGGGTGGATGCTTGGCCTTGCAGAAACCCTCCAGAACTCTGTCCCTGCCCATAGCCAGCCTTGATTCTGATTGTTAAATGTCTGTCTTATGCGAGTTCAATATTTTACATTTCTCTCTGAATTCAGGGTTTCTTATTATTTATCAGTTCCCTGAGCTTGCCTTTTATTTTTTCCATTTCTTCTCTTTGCCACTTCTGTTCTTATTTCCATATTGTGCTATAACCTTTGGTCCCATCAAAATCCCTCATTTATCACAAAGATTCTTGTCAAGGATGTTTAAAGCATGCTTATTTACTAGAGTGAAAAATTGGAAACAATCTAAACCAAAGAGCAGGGGATACATTATGATCTACACATGTAAGAGAAGAGTTCATATCTGTTGGAAATCTTTTCAAAGACAGGGAAACATGGTAAAGGCTGTTCACAAGAATAGGCACAATTCTTTAGGCATCCAAATGCTCTTTCCAGAGCATTATTAAAGAATCTTACAGTAGAGAAGAGCAGAACAAGTTAGGCATATAACTCTTGTATGTTGGCCCCATTTCTCTGGAAGAGTACCTCAATGGATAGATTTTTCACTGTTTTCAAAAAGAATCACAATGGCAAGTTTTGGGAAATGGGCATAGAAGTACCTTTTGCTCTTTTCTGCTTTAAGTCACAAAAAAAGTCTCATACTTTATGGAAGGGAGAAGGGAAAGAGGGAGTAGGAGTGGAAGGGTAAGTTGGGTTAGTAATGAAGCACCTTGGGCTGCTTGTCCATGGAACAAGAAAGAGATAACTGAGATCACTGAGATCTTCAGTAGTCTAAGACCCAATACTGGGATTCACCTGGGGCTTCTCTCTCTTCAAGTGAAAGTCCTGTGCCCTGCTTCCCACCATAGCAACTAGAGCAGAGGACCCAGACTCCACCTCTGAGGTCTGCTCTGCCAGCATGGTGGGCTGTGCCCCATCTCAGCTCCGTAGCCTAAGTGAACAAGACCTACTTGCTTCCATGATCCTCAAAAAGCTCTGGCCTTTTGAACAAAGAACCTAGAGAAGTACTGATTTTCTGAGTTTCCCCAGGTCTAGGAATGGCACTTTGGTGCCTAAGATTAGTGATCAACCACAGCGCTAATCTCCACAGTTTGGACAAGGAACATCCTGGTCAGGATGGCCTAAAGCTCCTCTCTTGAGGATAATACTTGGAGGTAAACAGCTCATGATGGATCCAAAGCAAACTCCATTCCCACTACAACTCATTCCTAAGAGCAATCTCTAAGCAAGGCAAATGGTACACCTGCCCTCCAGATCCCATCAGTGAGAGACACTGAACTTATGGACCCTTTGCTGTGATCATCAAAAGGGGCCTTGAACAGTTTCAATCTTGAGATAAATAGGGGTGCATTATCTTCACTCCAGATGGTAAGGAATGTGGTTGTCAACCCTGAGTGCACATTCAAAGCTCCCCAGTACTTTATAAGTGCTAACACCCGGGCCCTATCCTCTAAGATTCTTATTCAGTTTGCTTGGGATCTGGGCACCAGTATATATTACAAACATTTGAGGGACTGTAATGAACAGCTAAGGTTAATAATAACTACTGGTATGATTGTATATATACAAACATTTTTATAGGCTCATCTAAAGTTTTATTAAAAAATATATATACACACATACATATATATATATATACACAGTATATATATACACACATACACTAAAAAATTGTATACATGTGGTGTGTGTATGTGCATAATTCCCACATACATGCATACTGGAAAACCACTTGCAATAAGGGTGATGTTTATTTACTTCTGTTAGGATTTGGATGTGAAGTGTCCTCCAAAAGTTCCCTTGTTGATGCAGGAATGTTCAGAGGTGAAGCCATTGGACTGTGAGAGCAGTAACCTCATCAGTCTATCCTAGTCTGAAGGAAATGACTGGGTGGAGACTGTAGGCAGGTGGGGCTTGACTGGGAGGTGAGTCACTGGGGGTGTGCCCTGAAAGGGTACATCTTCCCTGTGGCCTCTTCTCTGCTTCCTGACCCTACTATGAGCTGAGCAGCTTTCTTCTGCTGGGCCCTCTGAAACCATGAATGCTAAACAAACTTTTCCTCCTCTAAATTGTTCTTGTCAGGTGTTTTAGTCACAGTGATGAAAAAGTTAACTACAACATCTTCCTTTAGTATTTTTTATATTGTTTTGTACAGTGATTATACAATAATTTTATAATCAAGAGGGAGGGTGCAGTGGTACATGCTTGTAACCCCACTGGCTCAGGAGGCCGAGTCAGGAGGATCACAAGCTCAAAGCCAACCTCAGCAATTTATCGAGACCTTGACTCAAAAACAAACAAACAAACAAATGGACTGGGGTGTGGCTCTGTGGTTAAGTACCCCTGGGTTCAATCTTCAGTGCCCCCACCACAATTTTTTTAAAAGGAGGGGGAGACCAGAAGTGCTATTTAGAACAAACAAAAAACTGCAGTGTAAACTAAAAATTAAAGCAATCCTTCTAGATCCAGCTCATCTGTCTCTGTGAGCAGCTCCCTGGCCAGTCTTCAATACTCCACTGTCTCTGGCCTCTGAGTTCCTCCTTGCCTGTGAGCATTCCACTGAATCAAGAGCTTCATGGAGCCTGGCTCCATGTTGGTGTCACGCATCCCACTCCACACAGGCGGAAAGTGCCAGGAGCACATGGTCTGGCCAACCTTTCAGGAGCAGGGTCTCTATATGGATTTTTTTATTGATAACCTGAGTCTGAGGTGGTGGCGCCTGCAGAGCTGGGCATTTCTCTAAACAAAGGGGCTCTCTTTCTCTCTCTTTTCTGGAGATGAAACAGAGCTTCTTTCTGGTCTCATGATGGACTTTGTGGGGAACGAAAAGGAAAGGATTCATTGGCAAGACCCACAGAAGAACACATAAATAAGGGCTGTGGATGAGATTTGTTGGCCCAGCTGGCCAGGGGCCTGGCCTTCCAGGAATGCCATGAATGTATGGCTTATGTTCTGAGTTTCCCGCAGTTCTGGGAGGTTGGGGATGTGTCTAGGTGCTGCTTGAGACAGGTCCAGGGAGGACAGGAACTGAGTCACCTCAGGAAGCCTGGCTGGGGCTGAGCCATGCTGAAGGAAAATAGACACACAGGCCGGTCTTGTCATCCTCAGGGCAATGGCTCTGAAGGCAAGCTTGTGCAGAGGCTCTGCCAGGCCAAGTCTGAAACGATGAGCCTGGGGAACCAACAGGTTTGGAAACGGCAGGTATGACTCCTGCCAAATGCATCTTAGTTGGACAAAGTGTCCTTCTATGTGACATTCCAGTTGTGCCCCAGCACTGGGGAATATGTTAGTGTCTGACCTCCCCAAACTTTGAAGATACTAGTACCACATTTGTTCCTTGATGAAAGGGTTCCATGGTAAAATACATTTGAGGAACACTGGTCTCTAGCTCTCTTCCCTACCAGACACACAATGCACAGTAGCACATGAAAATCTCTTGCAAATTCTGCATTTAGAAAATGTTTCATTTTGTATTTCTCAAACTTCATTGAGCTTGCTCTTTGTAATGGATCCCCTATGAACATCTCCTAGCCTACTGGACTACTTTGGAAGATTTGGATTGTTCATTTTATGGCAAAAAATTCTAAATTAGGAATGATCTGTAATCTAATTCAGTTTTCAGAAAATACACAATTTAATGAATATTATATAATTTGATTCTTAACCTCAAACAGTACACAGTCCAAGTGGGGAGATAATACTCATAAGGAACAAAATGACCCATTAAAAAATGGCTCATTTTTTAAAGACCATATAATATGCTGATAGCAGCAGAGTCATTGATACAAAAAACTGTCTTTCCAATTAAGCTCAGGTGCAGAGGCCAGACTTGAGTCTCTGAAGGATGAGCACAGTGTGCCTGAGAGAGGAGACCAGGAGACCAGGGGACTCATCCTAAACTGGGGTATTGGTTTTCTTTCTTTTTCCTTTGCTTTGCTTTGCTTTGCTTTGCTTTGCTTTGCTTTCCTTTCCTTTCCTTTCCGTACTGGGGACTGAAACTAGAGGCACTTTACCACGGAGCCACATCCCCAGCCCATTTTATGTGTTATTTTGAGACAGGGTCTCACTAAGTTGCTTAAGGTCTCACTTAAAGTTGGTTTTGAACCTGCAATTCTTCTGCCTCAGCCTCCCTAGTCATTGGTATTACAGACATGCCCCAGCAGGTCTTATTTCTTAAGAAAGCCAAGTATTCAAGAAAAGAAGTCTAGATATATGAAGAATCTAAAAAGGAGGAAAACCAGCCAGGTGTGGTGGCTCATACCCATATGAGGTGGATCATACCCATAATCCCAGCTACTCAGGAGGCTAAGGTAGGAAGATCTCAAGTTTGAGACCAGCCTGGGCAGCTTAGCTAGATCCTGTCTCAGAGTTGAAGAAGAGGTAACTCAGTAGTAGAGCACCCCTGGGTTCAATTCCCAGTACCATAAAAATTAATTAATTAATTAATTAATTAATTAAAATAGAAAAGTATAGAGAGGGAAAGAAAGGGAGCCCACCTTCCTCATGTGTCTGACTTTGGGCTAAATTGGAAAAATGTGCATTAAGCAAAGCCTTAAGCATGTGATAAGTCTGTCTTAGAAGCAGCTCTGGCTCTGGTGTCACATGCACAGCCCTTCACCTCTGTGATTCTCTGACATGGCCTATGGGACTTGAGGCAAGCAGCAAGCTATGGGCACTGTCACCCAGCAGGCTCCCATGCCAGCTGTGCCAGCTGTCTGCTAGTACACACTCCCCAGGAAAGGTGGTGCCTTTCTAGCTGTACAGAATACTCTAATTGTGAATGCTTTGTGTTTGTGTGACATATGTGGATGTCCCCTCTGTCATTCCCCATATTGGAAATTGTACTTTTTTTCCCTTGATCCAACTTGCTAGGTTCACATCAACTTTATTAATCTTTTCGAGGAGTCAACTTGCTTTTTTTTAAATTTTTTTTTTTTTTTTAGTTGTTGATGGACCTCCATTTTATTTATTTATTTACATATGGTGCTGAGGATCGAACCCAGTGCCTCAAACATGCCAGGCAAGTGCTTTGCCACTGAGCTATGACCCCAGCTCCCGACTTGCATTTTTATTGATTTTTCCCCTATTGCTTATCAATTTTATGTTCAATTGAATTACACTATATTCTGTATTACTTCTTTTCTTTTTCTTATTTTTTACTTCATTTGTCTTGTGTCTTTTCCTTGCTTCATAAGAGGGAAGTTTACATCACTGATTTAAGTTTCCTTCTTCTCTAAAATAATAAGTATCTAAGAGTCACAGATTTCCCCTTAAGCATTACTTTAATTGCGTACCACAAAATTTGATGTGTTATCTTTTCATTGCTAAATGTTTTCTAATTTCCCTGTGATTTTTTTCTGACCCATGCATTTAAAAGTGTATTGCTTAATTTCCAAATACTTGGGGATTTTTCAGCTACCTTTTCCTAACTTTATGGTCAGAGAACACAGCATGACTTCAGTCCTTTGAAGTTTATTGAGAATTGTTTTATGACCAGCATATGGAGTGTCTTTTAGGCTCTCTTGCCAAAAAAAAGTGGGGGTGGGGGAGATATTAAACAATTGTTGCATGTAGTGCTCTAAAAATGTCAATTAGACCAGATTTGACTCTAAAAGAACTTTTAAAAAACTGTGATTCTTTGTAGAGACCTAACAGCTGACAGGCCTATTAGATCTTCTTTCAATTTTGAGGAAAGCAAAGAATTGAAAACCACATAGTTAGTGAATGTATCACCTGTCATTAAAGCTGTTTGCTTTCCCAGCTTCTGAACAATTGAATAAAAAGGATGTTATCAAGACTTCTAAAGTTATTATTAAACACCAATTTATATATTTTTTAAATTTATTTTTTTAGCTGTCAATGAATCTTTTATTTTATTTGTTTATATGTGGTGCTGAGAATTGAACCCAGGGTCTCACACATGCCAGGCAAGAGCTCTACCACTGAGCCACAACTCCAGCCCCACCAGTTTATATTTTATCACAACCATGTCTTAAGCCTAATTTGATCAAGTTGGAGTTGCACTTTGCTGAGTGCTTTGAAGGAAGTCTTCCACCTGAGCACAAGGCAGAGCCCACTTCACTTCTCCATCATGAAGCGAAGGAGCCCATGCTTTCTGTCATACAAAGCTTGACTTTATTTTCTGATAATCAGTCTGCTAACACACTTCCCACGACCACCTGATCACTCTGACCTCTGCATGGTAGAGAACTCACTGAGGCAAACCTCTTCAGGAGTGTCTCTGAAGTGCCATCAGACCCCTTGTCTATGATCCCCGACGCTCTTCCCTTCGATTCACCAGCCTCTCCTCTGTGACAGACAGCCCTTGAGGTCTCTCTCCCCTGAGGAATGAACCTTAAAATGGTTCAGAAATTTAGGAGGTGGTGCTTGCTTCACCCCCATTTTAAAAATAATAATACAATACACAAAAGATTGGCCATTTTAAAGTGTGCAGGTCAGTGGCATTAGGAAGATTCACAGGGTTGTACAACTGTCACCACCACCCACCCACAGAACTCTTCATCTTGCAGAGCCAATATACTGTACCCACTGAACATTAATGTCCCATTCCTTCCTCCCCTGGTGCCTGGAAGCCACTTTCCCTTTCTATAAATTTGATGACTCTAGGGACCTCATGTAAGTGAAATCCTCTGCTTCTGTGAGTTTTTCTTCAGAATGGCTTCTTTTACTTAGCATAATATCCTCAAGTTTCATCCATATTGTAGCCTAGGTTATAATCGCCTTCCTTTTTAAGACTGAATAATATTCCACTGTTTATGGGGATCACATTTTGCTTATCCATTCATCCACCAAGGGATAATAATGTTGCCAGGAACGTGGATATAAAATAACATCATTGAGACCTGCTTTCAATATGTGTGTGTGTGTGTGTGTGTGTGTGTGTGCGCGCGCGCGCACTACTGGGGACTGAACCCAGGGCCTGACACATTCTAGGCAAGCAATCCACTGCTGAGCTGTATCCTAGGCCCCTGGCTGTCTGTTCTTTAGGCTATATACCCCAAAGTGGAATTTCTGGATCACAGGTAATTCTAATTTTAGCTTTTTGAGAAATGCCCATGCAGGTTTCCACAGCAGCTGTACCGTCTTACATTCCCACCAGTGGTGCACTGGGTTCCAATTTCCCTTTGTTCTCGCCAACATTTCTGTTTGTTTGTTCTTTCATGGAACTCATCCTAATGGGTATTGTGGGGATGTAGGAAGAAACCACTGAGTCACATGGGTTCCACAGGCTGAGGAATAGGACCTTCCTGAAGAAAACCTAGGAACAATTCATGCCTGGGAAAAAAAACTTCCCAGGTGACTAGACCTGCTGTGGGCCATCTGTCTCAGAAGAGCTTCACCCTTCCTCACGTCCCCCTCCCCTTGTGTGACTGTGTAACCTCAGGCTGAGCCGCCCACCGGCTATCAGGTTTCAAGTTTTGTTCACTGGCTCACCTTGTGTATAAAAAGGGCTGCACATTCACATTAAATTGGAGACTACATCATCGAATGTGGCTTCCCGGAGTGTGTTTTTCACTCCGTTCGGCTCACCCCCTCTGAGGGAGACCCACTTGTGTTGCCACAGTTGTGACAGGGTACAAGGTGGTATCTGTAAGTTTGATTGCCATTTTACTGATTGTCTTTTGTTAAAAAATGGAAAGGCTTAGAGAACCCACATCTCCACCCTGGACACATTCTCAAAGAGAACAGATTCAGGAAAGAGGATGCTGAAGTCAAAGAGCTAGAATTCATTCCCCTATGAACTCTCTGTGGCCTGCACACCACGAAAGGCTAGGTAATGACTGAAGGAAGGGTTCTGACTGAGAAAATGAGTAGATAGAAGAGAGAAAATGTTTAAGAAGTCTAAGTATGCACAGACTTGGAGATCAAGAAGATCAAAAAGGAACTGAAGGCTGGGGGGTATAGCCTAGTGGTAGAGTGCTTGCCTAGCATGTGCAAGGCAAGACACCAAGCCAGCGCTGCGAAAAGGAGGAGGGGTGTGGGGGAGGAGTAGAGGGAGGAGGAAAGAAAGAAAAGAGCTGCCAGTGGGTTAGGAGACTATTAGGAAGAGAGCAATGTTGTTGAGTCAGTGAGGAAAGTACAAGGAGGAAGGATGGAAGGAGTCAGGGACTGGGCCAAGAGTGGCTGCTTATATAGATGAGTCAAGGGCACACGTTTGGGAACAAGGGTAGTCATTCTCAGAGGGGCTGCTAAGGGTATGGAAAACTCTGCTTCTGAGACACCCCAGTGTGCCTTTGCTGGTGAATTTGGCAGAGGGAAGTTGGATGCCCCTTGGGGACCAGGGACCCTGACCTGCTCCCTTTCTCCTGCCATCATATCTAACTTCCATCACTTCTCCGTCTTAACTACAATCCACCCAGGTCCCTGGTCCCTGACTGCATTTGCTCTTGCTGCAGTGTCCTTGCAAACCCTCCCACTGGTTCTCCTGCCTCAAGTCTCATTCTGCTCACTTTTCATCCTACAAACTATTGTCAGATTGATCTTCCTACAATAAAATTTGATGATATTATACCACCTCTTAAAACCCTCCAGTGGCTCACAGTGATGGTGGTTGTCATCCCATTTTTTACCAAAACAGCTGAGGAACAATAAATAATTGTTGAAGGAGATTAATGTTGAGGGAGATAAGGTTGGATGGAAACTGGGAGAAGAACAGCTGGCAGGAAAAATCGGAGGGAAGAGGACTGGAGAGATGGTGTGCAGTGTGGTGTGCAATACACACACACACACACACACACACTCACACACTCACACTTTGGCGGGCATCCGGACGGCTCAGTTGAGGGAATGCATGAAAAGGTGACTGTCCAACAGTCCACGTGATAACAAGTGCGTGAGCGCGGGCTTTCCCTGGATGTCTCCCCAGGGAGGCTGAATGAAAGCCAGTCTGTTCAGATGACTGGGGGTGTCTGTGAGGCTTCAGGGGGAGGCGATCCAGAATTGTACAGAAATGTTTCTGGCTGCTCACAACTGTGGTTAGTCTAAGATCATTTCCCAAAGCTGTCTTTGCCATCCACAGAATCTCAGTTTCCAGCCCTTTAATTATTTTCATTCCCACTCACCTTTCCCAATATTTCCACATCCTTTTCAGCTAACCTGAGTTTAATGGTGCAATTTGTCTGGATAATAAGCAGATTGTCACCTATGATATATGTAACCCAGATTTTTTTAAAACTTTGTTTTTTCACACTCACTCTTGGAACAACCTGCAGGCTTGCAGACCCCTGGATGCTGGAAATTCCTGGGTGTTTGGGGGCTTGTGTTTTGGACGAAGGTGTTAAAGGGATCAGTGCAGATCCTAGGTCTGGGGCTCTAGAGCATCCTTCTTCCCTGCCAGGTTCTAGCAACATCCTAGGTAGAGTTGTTACTGGTTTAGGGGTGCTTTCCTTTGTTTTCATTGGTAATATGGATTCCAATTTTAAGATCTTTACTAAATGACCTGTGAGTGGGCTGCTTAACAAATGACCTAACTGGAAAAGTGAAATACCCAACTCTCCCAATTAGTCTTTGAAAAACCAGCCATGAAACTCTATTTTCTTTTTTTTTTTGTACTGGGGATTGAACCCAGGGGCACTCCACCACTGAGCCACACCCCCAGCCCTATTTTGTATTTTATTTAGAGACAGGGTCTCACTGAGTTGCTTAGGGCCTCACTAAGTTGCTGAGGCTGGCTTTGAACTCGCGATCCTCCTGCCTCAGCCTCCCAAGTACTGGGATTACAGGCATGTGCCACCGTGCCTGGCGAAGCTCCATTTTTATAACTGAAGAAACTAAGGTCTAGAGATGTGCAGTGATTGCAAAAGATAATAATGAAGCTGAGTCTTAACCTCAAGCTTGTCTGAGGGGGACTCTTTAAAGGGCCCCTGCCTTTTGTTTTTGGTTTGGTTTTATTCTGTTTCTGGCTCTATGACTGCTCTGGAAAATGACTGCTGACCAAGAAATGCAGGTTTCAGACCAGAAGGGGATCCTCTGGGCCCCCTGGTGGGGTAGGGAAATAGCTACTTCCTCAGAGGCTAGCCATGGCTCCAGTGACCACACACCAGGACCAGGTCACTGGTCCCTGGGACCACTGCTGGACTGAGTTCAGGATAAACCAAGAAATGAAGAGAGGAAGAGCTACCATGGGACCTTGACAGCGTGGGAAGCCTGGCTTCTCAGTGGGGTAAGAGACTCATCCTGGGCTGCAGTCACTTAACCAGAGAGTATCTGAAGAGGGTTTATGAGGCGCTCACAGAAAGCCCCAAACGAAGCAACAGGAAGGGCCCACTTCATGAACTTGGGGACTAGTTGCTTTGGGAAGGTGCAGGCCTTGGCTCATTGCATGTGCTTGGGAGCCCCTCCCCTCTTTGCCCTGTGTTTGTTTTTAAAAACCGTGGTAAAAAAAAACACATAAAATTTGCCATTTTAACCACTTTGAAGTACAGAGTTCAGTGGCACTGAGGACATTAACATTGTGAACCATAACTGCAATCTCCCATAGAGCTCTTTCCATCTTGCAAAACTGACACAATGTCACCATTAAACACTAACCCCCCATTTCCTCCTCCCCAGACTCCTGGCACCACATTGTACTTTCTGTCTCTATGAATTAAACTATTCTAAGGACCTCATGTAAGTGGGCTGATACCATATTTGTTCTTTGTGACTGATTTATTTCATTCAGCATAATGTCCTCAAGGTTTATCCATGCTACAGCATGTGCCAGAATTTCCTTTATTTTTAAGGCTGAATAATACCTACTGTGTGCATAGATCACATTTTGTTTATCCATTCTCCCACTGATGGACACTTGGGCTGCTTTCCACAAAAGCAAATGCTGCAGCTACAACTGGATGAGCAAATGCCTCTTTCAGATGCTGCTTTCAATACTTTTGTGCATTTGTCCAGTAGTGAAGTTGCTGACTTGGATCAGTTCTTTTTCTTTTTATTTTTTATGGTACTAGGGATCAAATGCAAGAGCACTCTACCACTGAATTACAGTCCCAGCCCATTTTTTAATTTTTAATTTTGAGACAGGTTCTGCTAAGTTTCCGAGACTGGCCTTGAACTTGCTATCTTCCTGGTTCAGCCTCCTGAGAAGTAGAGATGCTAGTCATATGCCACCATGTTCAGCAGATCAGTATATTTTTAAAGAGATAAGGGTCTATTCAGACTGTTGGGGCCATAATTACTGTCTGCTCAGTTCTCTTGAAATTGCCCCACCTGATGCACACACCCTTTTGTCCTCTCCTTGACAACTTGCCCTCCTAACACACACACACACACACACACACACATACATACACACACGCTAGCATTACTTAAGGAAGAAGCTGATAATATTAAAAAAATAATCAGATCCGAGCATGAATCAGTAAGCCACTTCTTAACAATCTGGAATTTAAACTAAGAAAGTTCCACTGTCTATTATCTTGGAAGGAGAGATGCAAACCCCTGAACCTTATGATAAAAGCCTTTTGCAGTAGAATTAGGTGTGTGGGGCAAGAGAAGGAAGCAACCACACAGGGAGGGGCCAAATTAGGAGATGGTAAGAGGGACCCCCAGATTCCCTGCTACACCCATGACCCTGTTGGGAGGTTGTGACTCTTTCTTGGATGTCATGAAGTACCCAGATCCTTATTGTAAAGGTCTCATTTTGCTCAAGCTGGCTCCTGAAAGCAAAGGTCCTAGTGACCACACAGGTCCATGAGGTCTGCTAATAAAGGGATGTGTTGTGGTCAGCTTAACGCAGATTTTTGACTTAGCATCTCATTCCCAGAATAGTACCTATTATTTTCATGAGGATCAGAATTAGGTTAGTGGGTGTCACACTTTTGACCACACCCAACAATAAGATATTCATTTTGCATCACTATCCAAAACATGTGTGCACATTTTTATTTAAAATGTCCAGGGCTTACTATGTGCTAGGCTCTCTGGTCTTTCATTTTAACAAATTTGTTTTCAAAAACTCAATTTGTGATCCACTAAATTAACATCAGTGACCCCAGAATGTGTCACCATTGGTTTGATCCAGAGGTTAATCTAATGTCCAGTGATGAATCTCTGTCAGTGGGGAGTGTCTGACAGGGAACTGAGTCAGTGGGTATTTGCTCAGGGACAATATAAAGTGGCCTATATTATAGCCCTTCCTCTTGTCATGCTCAGAATGGGGTTCCATGCAGGTGAACTACAAAATTCAGATATTGGGTCCAAGTTCCATGGGTGTTGCAGTGAACAATGACATTTTTCTTGCTTTGGGGCCATCTCTGCTCCACCAAGAGGAGTGGACCACAGGAATGGAAAAATCCCATAGTAGCTCTCTCTTCAGCTCTGCAGCAACCTGTAGGCATCCTGTAGCTCACACTCTGATTGCCCCCAACACTTTTGAAGCTAGAGTTTGAGATGAAACTTGATTCACTGCTTCTGTTGGTGGATGGAAGTCTGTGTAAGTTGCGGTCCTCTGCAGGGAAGAAAGCCTGAAAATCCATGTTAGTGTTAGCAGCTATCACAACAGGAGATGCCTTCCTGTGGAATCTGAGTGTGCAGCAAGCAAAGCCCCATTCCTCTCCACTACCGTTGAGTGGTGTATTGTAGCTGTCAATGGGGGGATGTGCCCTCCAGTGTTGCAATAGACTCCAGCAGCTCTGCTCCTGGCCAATTACTTTCCAGGTCCTTGTCTTGCAAATTTGATGAATGAAATTCACAGGACAATAGGAGATAAGAGTGAAAGGAATAGGACTTATTCAAGTGTGAAGAACAGTAACAGAATTCTTGCATGGGCAAGAGGGGACACCTCTGGGAGGTGCTCCCTGAGTGTGCTAGTCTAGGGGTTTGTATAGCACTTGGGTTGGTGCCGTTGGTCCAAATTTATGCTAATCAGGGTTTGGAAAAGTACCAGCACTGTTGGTCCAGATTAATGCTAATCAGGGTTTAGAAAAGCACTAACATTATTGGTCCAAACTTATGCTAATCAGGGTTTGGAAAACTACCCATGCTATTGGTTATTGGTTAGTCCTTGAATTTGAACTTTCATTCAAATCTGCCCCACTTTCATTTTCCTGAGAAGAAGCTTGAGGTCATGCATGATGGATGCTCTGGGGTTTCCAACTGGGGTGATATGTGGAGTGGATTTCTGCAGTAGGCCAGGTTGCCTCTGAGCAACTGGTTGGTGCACCCTGGCTTGCCTTGATCCTGGTTTGCCATACTTCAGGCCCATGCCAGCATGGTAGACTCTGCTGGTGAAGGGTGCTCTAGCCTGCCTGGGCCATTGCTCAACAGCTCTGGAATAAGGGTTTGGCTTCACTTTTACCCCAAAGGAGGCTCCCAGGGATTGGATGAGGAGTGGGGTCAGCTGCATGCCCACAGCTATGGACCAGTCTTTAGCCTTCTGTTGTCACTGCCCCTCTGCATGTCTGGCTCCCTACATCAAGCCCTGAGCCCCAAACAGTCTGCTGACCCAGTTTTCTGATTCTCAAAGTCAATGTCAGTTTCTGTCATTGCAACCAAAATTTCTTATTACTACCAACATGCACATTTAGTTCAAATTCATGATATATCAAGGTTTTCCAGCACACCTCAGTGCAATAATTTCTGAACTACAAGGTACACTTCAGAGGTCTTAGGATAAATCCTAACGGTTGTCCTGAACTTAATCTAGATTAAAAACTGGACACATCAAGAAAACAAAATGAGCTGCAGTATATCACACACCAGGTGAGCAAGATGCTGTCCGTGCCAGGAAGGTGAAGCTGGCAGAAGCTTCCTGTGCATCTCTAAGGAGCAGACCGGTAAGGACCCTGAATCGTCCTGCAACACTGCAGGTACAAGGCACAGGACACTTGTTTGCTTATTGAATTTGCACATTCATGTGTAGTCAGGTGTCCAAACTCTACAGCCTTAGGGTTAAATCTCTCAGTCATCCCATTTTGTAAATAGAGTGTCATTGGCCCACACGGGTTCATATTGTCTCTGGCAGCCTTCTGGCTTTAATGGTAGAGCTGAGTCACTGCACAAAGACAGTCCAGAATACAAAGCTGAAAGTAACGACTATCTGGCTCTTAATAGAAGGCTGCCAGCTCCCTAAATAGCCAGATGGTCTAAAGGTTTTGTTTGTATTTCTGAGTGTCCACTTTCCAACTCACTCTCAATTTCTTCCTGGCTGGAAATGTAGCTCAGTGGTAGAGCACCCCTGGGTCCAATCCCCAGTAACAACAACAACAACAAAAAATTGTTAAGATGGCTCGTTTTATGTTATATGCATTTTATTTCAATTTTGTATATTAAAAAGAACACAGGACAAAGGGGAGACTCCAAGTACATACAAGTAAGCAAAGGCCTCTGGCTTTCCTCAACTCTAAGTCCAAATTCTTTAGAAATTTACAGTTGTAGTTTGCACTTACAGCATAAACTTTTGGATTACTCTCTGGTAAAATGGACAGTCCAGAACAGATCCTCTCCCACTGAACAGCTTGGCTTCTCCTCATTCTACCAAGGTCTTCCTGTCCCATCTCTTCATTTTCCAGCAGAAGTTTGACCCACCCTTCACAAGGAGCATGCACATGGCCGACAAGCGACCCTAGTCATCCTGCTGTCATTCTCCTTCCCACTACAGAGTGGGCACTTGCAAATTGCCATGTGAACTAATGGATAGAAGGGGCACAGATGAGATGAGAAATGCATGTTCCTGACAGCAGAGTTGGCTTTCACTCACAAATGCACATGGGAACTAACAAAGCAGCACTGTATGCACTGGCATTCCATATTTACACTTTAGTTCCCATCATTCTAGGACCCATTTCCTTAGGTCCTCTTAATGATTCTCCTGCCTTCGCTTCTTTCTAGCTGAAGCTATGCTTAAACGGATGCCCTCCTCAAGAAATGAACAAACATGGAAACACAAGATAAAGAAAAAGTTGTGCTGAACAGAATGACAAGAAAGGAACTGGCTATTTCTTTCTTACTGAACCTCTGACTAGAAATTTTTAAAGGTTCATGTCTCCTTGCTGCCCTCAACTGGAAAAGAAATATGGTGCTATATTGAAATAAATCCCAGTCCAGACTCACTCCAAGTTCAGACTAAAGTTTCTTAAAATGTCCTCTTCCTCAAATAAGCTTAGGATTCATTCATAACTGCTGAAGGCTTTCAGTTGCCCTACTAACAGGAAATACACAAGGTGCCCAAGTCTACATTCCTTAGAAACGAAGGAAAAGATGTTTTGTTTTTGAAGGAGGGTAGCTGGCTTGAAGAAGTCCTGGAAGGAAGCCTGTGGCAGAGAATGAGGACCCATCTTATTTTGATCCCATGATGTCCTTTGTATGGCTTTCACCATATGTGATTGTACCATGCAATGTTCTAGATCAGAAGTCTTTCATGACATGAAATGGGGAAGTGGTGGCTTTACTAGGAGAGGGATGTTCATCTTAGTGCACACTGAGTTTCAAAGAATTCATTGCTACCAGGATAAAGAGATAATTCAATGAAAGGAACTGATTGAACATACATAAATTTTATACCATGTTTATTAGTTGTAATCCCAAATCAGTTTTTCTGAAGAGTAATATTTCATTTTCACTGTTCTTACTTCTGTCAAAATACTGCAAAATTAAATTCATTCAATAAACTGCCCAATATATTTCTTGATTTTGAAAATAAGTAATAGGAAAAATTACATAATTCCAGTAAGAAAACTTTTTCTAGGATTCCTTGATCCTTCTGACTTCTTTTAAAAGAGTTATAATTGAGGGCTGTTTCAAAAGTTGGTTCTTCTCTTTTCACAAGTTCAGCTTGAAACGTAACCTCTACAAATGGTTAAATAGGAAAAAAATGATGTGATTAATTATATTGATTAGTAAATAAAACAAATTCTGAAATTCCAAATAATTCTTTTGCCAACATTTAAACAGAGCTAACTGCACGGACTCATTGGATCCCCAATCTGTCAACCTTGCTAATCACAGGAATGCACCTGGCAGGTGTAATGCTAAGTCATAGAAGTTCACTACCCTTCTCTCTGCTTATCTTTACTTTACTTACCTGAACCACTTGGAAGGTGCAACTCTGATAGGATTCTAGTACTGAAAATGGTGCCATGGGTTCTGCTTTACCTGGGTTTTACCTTTTTTTTTTTTTTTTTTGGTGTTTTACTAGAGATGGAACCCAGGGGCACTCTCCACTAATCTATATCCCAGCCCCCAGCCCTTTTTCTTCCCCCAAATATTTTCAATCTATGTTTGGTTAAATCAGTGGATGCAGAATCCACAGATATAGTGGGCCAATTGTATTTTCAAAAATAAGGACTCCCTGTCACATTATCACATGGGGTGTCTTTTTAATCTAAAATTTTTTTTCATGCATGTATATAGTGTAATAATGTCTGTCTCATTCTACTGTCCTTCCCCACCTTCCCCATCACCCCACCCCTCCTGTTACTGCCCTCTGCATAATCCAATGTTCCTTCATTCTTCCCTATCCACCGCCAACTATGGATCAGTATCCACTTATCAGAGAAAACATTCAGCCCTTTTGGAATTGACTTATTTCATTTAGAATGATATTCTCTAGTTCCATCCATTTACCTGCAAATGCCATAACTTCATTCTTCCTTAAGGTTAAGTAATATTCCATTGTATACATGTACCATATTTTCTTTATCCATGTATCTGTTGAAGGGCACCTAGGTTGGTTCCATAGTTTAGCTATTGTGAATTGAGCTCCTATAAACATTGATGTGGCTGCATCACTGTAGTATGCTGATTTTAAGTCCTTGGGATATAAACTGAGGATAGCTTGTCAAATGGTGGTTCCATTCCAAGTTTTCTGAGGAATCTCCATACTGCTTTCCAAAGTGGAGCATTTTCAGAGAGGGGACACATTTGCAGGTTGTAAAGGGAGAAGTAAGGTTCTCCATCCTGGGAAGATGCTTCAGTAGTTCCCAATGACATGGTGGCATCCAACTGTGTGCCATGACCTACTGCACCCTGAGTTATTACACTTAGTCTCTCAGTCTTTCGGGGGAAGGGACATGCCTGTACTATCATGTCATACAAATGAAAAAAAGAAAAGGAATAGATTCTTTTTTTTTGGAACTGGGGATTGAACTGAGGGGCACTCAGCCTCTGAGTCACATCCCCCGCCATATTTTGTATGTTATTTAGAGACAGGGTCTCACTGAGTTGCTTAGCAGCCTTCCCTTTGCTGAGGCTTGCTTTTAACTCACTATCCTCCTGCCCCAGCCTCCCCAGCCACTGGGATTATAGGCATGCACCACCACACCCAATTGGAATAGATTCTTGGTTCAGAGCCTAAAAGGTGTGTTTTCTATAAAGTGAAGGTATTTATTTAATTGCCTTGATTGATAATTTGTCTTTTGCTCATCAGCAGTATTGAATAGCCACTACTTAAAAACAAATACTTTACAGTGTATATGAATTAGGAAAGCTCATGAAACACTGTTTAATGCCTCTCCCCTATAAGTTTTAGTGATCTTTCATCTCTGCTCCATGCACATTACGCCTCTCTTAAAACTTGAGATGCAAATTTAGCAAAAAGAACACTGGCCCCAGAATTGCTCCCTGGAGTCTTACTAGATTTCCTAATGGAAATACTCTTTACCAAGAAAGGAGGACTGATTGAAGTTCCAAACCTTTATATTTGCTCCTATGCCTTCCGGGGCTCTCATGTTCTACATTTCAAATTATATCAGGGATTGATTAAGCACATGAAGAAAAGAAACTTCAGACATCTTTACTTGGTTATTTCATGCAAGTGTACATTCAAGACTATGCTACTTTCAGCTCTTTAGAATTTGTTTTTTTTACTACTTCTTTCAAAATTTTTTCTTGACTGGTGCCCTTCACATCACTGTAGTGGCAATCGGCACTGGAAAAATGGCAGGAAATTACCTGTGCAGAGTGAACAGTTGATAATGGAGAAAAGCATCCCATAATGCCAACAACCAAGCAACAAGTTCTCCTTCCAGAAAGTCAAATCTTCTGCCTAGGATTTGACTACTAAACTACTAGGTCCCTCTATAGCATCCTAAATCTGTCTCTTTGTAGGTCAGCCTCTCTCTTTCCTACCCACTAGCTAAAGGCTAAAAATGTAATTGCAAAAGATTTTTTTAACTAGCTGTGGTATTTATTTTTTAAAGGTTTATATAGGACAGGGGGCATAATCACCTAAGTAACAGATCTTCATATTTTTAAGCATTTAAGTTTTCCCAATGAGTGCATATCTTCAAGTCTAAAAAGAAATGTACAGCCCTGTGGTTCATCATCTTCTTAGTCATAAAAGTTAGTTACACAGTCAAATTTGGGATGGTTATCACTGTAATGGCAATTGATATAAAAACTGAAATTACCTTGAAAAGGAAAATAGCACAGTTCTTAAGCCACATCCACAGCCCTTTTTAAATATTTTATTAGAGGTGGAGTCCCACTGAGTTGCTTAGGGCCTCCATAAGTTGCTGAGACTGGGTCTAAACTTGGGATCCTCCTGCTTCAGCCTCTCCAGTCGCTGGGATTACAGGTGTGAGCCATCGAACCCGGCGTTTATGCTCCTTACTAGTGTATTGCATAGACCTCATCAACTTTGTTGTGCTTTATTTTTTGTCACTCTGGATTTGGCACAGAGCTAGCATGCAGTAAGGAGTTGTTTTTTTTTTTTTTTCTAAAGCTAGATTAATTAAATTAAAGAGACTGTTACAAATCAAGTTTGAGTGGGGTTTTTGTTTGGTTTGGTTTTGGTTTTGGTTGTTGTTGTTGACAGTTTTTTTTTCTTTTGTTTTGTTTATTTGGTACAGGGAATTAAACCCAGGGATGCTTAACCACTGAGCCACATCCATGGCCATTTTTATTTTTATTTTGAGACAAGGTCTGGCTAAGTTAGCTTGGGCTTCGCTGAATTGCTGAAGCTGGCTTTGGACTTGTGTTTTTTCTTCCTCAGTCTCCCAAGCCACTGGGATTACAGGCATGGGCTTGTAATGTGTCTCCCCTTCTAAGTGGCGGATTCCAAAAACAGTTCTGTAAGAGATCTTAACTCACAAATCTGTAGGCTTCCTGTGTCCAGTCAGTGCCCAATCAAAATCACTGACCTCATGGACATTTTCCCCAGTTTGATCTTGGAACTTGGTTCCTAAATCACCTCATCTCACCAGGAAGGACATCCATGGAGGAAGACATTTAGTGACCCTGAGTTACAGTCTATCACATAAGCCTCTCCCAAATATCAGAAGGAAGAAAAAGTGAAAAGGATAAAGCCCTCTCATAACTGATTTCTGCTACTGGGGTAGAAGGATCTCTTGGTGTGGTCCCAGAGTCACCTCTAGTGAAACTTCTGGAGATGGTATTAAAATGCAGACACCTAGGAGCTCCTTCAGGATCAGTGTCACTGTGAGGATTTAGAATCTAGGTGTTGGCAAACACAAGGCACCACGAGGACTTAAGTGTGACTTACAGAAACAGCTTTCATCCTGTTACTAATAATGATGTCTTCAGATCAGGAATACAGAATCCATGTGATCCTGGCTAAGAATGGCTGGTGAAGATCACATATGTTGAATAGAAGGAATCTATGATATAAGAACAGTCACATTTTGTAAGTTGCCTTTTCAGGGAACCAGTCATCTGAAAAATTAGCAATAACCCTAAAATCAACATCTGAAATCACTATTACATATCAAAGTTGAGATAACATGAGCTTTTTAGGATTTAAACAAAAGCACTCACATTCACTCAGCCCAACGTTGGACAGTTACACACATGATCAGTGCTAGAACATCAACTTTACCTATGTTAATTAAACAATCTTTTTTTCTTGACTAACAAATAAGAACCCTTTACTAGTATCTGGAGGTTTATCAGCATTGTGTGCATCGCCATAATATTGGGTCCAGTGAAGCACTCCACATACTTTAGAATCTGAGAAAAGGGGAGAAGAAAAGAGAAAATCCTCATGGGAAATCAGAAATATAGGCAAGAGGCAGAAAGTGTTTACACAAAACCCAAATGGCAACAGTTTAAGCACCAATTGGTATTTTACAACACTGCCAAAACAGCATGATAACTTTGGAGTTGGAAATCATTCTAAATCTCCAATACTTCAAATTCATGGGACTTTTTTGGGAAAGCTTGAAGTGTAACCTTTTTCTTTTACCCTATAAGAAAGACAAGAGTATCTAGGAAGCCCAGGAACAGCTCTTTTGCTAACCAAAGCCACAGAGGGTGACCCAGGCAGAAGGCAGTGTCTCCCTCCTCCTGGGAGACCTTGAGTAAGAGAGGCCCATCATGACTTGGCTGTTACCACTAGCCCAGCAGAAAGCAGAACAGTGAGTCCAAGGACCTTTCAATAAATGTGACCATTCTTTCAACCATTTTTCCCTAAGGACCATGAACAAGGCAGAGTATTGGCCAGTAGGGGGCCCAAAAGAGAACAAGAAAAGCAGGGCTCCATTCCCATGGAGTTTTAGTCTCTTGAGAAGAAAGGAAAACAGGGACTCTGAAAGTCATGGGTGGTAGTGCTGCATCCATCACAAGTTGCCACTGGCTTCAGGTTCTACCCGTGACCACCTGCAGACTTTCATTCCCATCACAGACACTGCAGCTCAGAAGCACAGATGGTTGAGGTCCTTTTCCCCTGGACCCTCTCCCCAGGAGCTGAACAGGGCATTACATGTGATTTACCTGTGCAGTCTGTCTTCAGGAGTTGAACTATCTAAAGGATCTGGTTATGATTTTCCATGAGTGCTATATGGAAAGTCTCTTTCAAAACCTTTTTAAACAAATGGTTAGGAAATCATCGTGGTTTAGATACTAGGTATACCCCAAAACAATGAAAGAAGGTTTAGAGGGGAAATGATTGGGTTATGAGAGCCTTAACCACACCAATGAATTAATCTCCTGATAGAAATTGACTAGTGGTAACTGCAGGGTGATAGGGTATGGCTGGAGGAGGTGGGTCCCTGGGGGTATGCCTTTGAGGTATATATCTTGTGCTCTTGAACAGAGTGCTCTCTCTCTCTCTCTCTCTCTCTCTCTCTCTCTCTCTCTCTCTCCTTCCTGGTGCAATGTTTTGAGTAGTTTCCCTCCTCCACACTCTTCTGCTATGATGTTCTGCTTCACCTCCAGCCAGGAGAAACAGAGCTGGCTATCTATGGACTGAGACCTCTGGAACCTTTAGCACCCAGATAAACTTTTCCTCCTAAAATAGTTCTTGTCAGATCTTTTGGTTACAGCAATGAAAAAGTTGACAAAAACAGAAATCACACTGTTAAAATGGGGAGTACAAATACGCTTGTAGAAGTAATTCTTGCATGAAGTAATTCTAGATGTATACACAAAAAACTTCAGAGAAAGTAAGGCTGGATGGAGAGAGACTGCCTTTCATGTTGTGCCCTTCTGATCTGCTTGGATGTTTTTAGAAATATGAATTATTCTTAAAAAAGAACAAGTTTTTAAATAAATAATTTAAGTCATGTGCAGTATGCATGTCTGATATCCCAGCTGCTCAAGAGGCGGAAGCAGGAAATTCATAAGTTCAAGGTCAGCCTCAATTTTCTTAAAACAAAGAATAAAAAGGGCTGGGAGTATAGATCAAGGGGCTCCAGAGTTCAATCTTTAGTATGACAAATAACTTAAATAAAAACTAATTTAAATGCAAAGGCAAATTCATACTTCCACTGATCAGATTCATGAAACAAACAAACAAAAAATGTCAATGGATTTACAAATAATAGCCTCACAATTTCACCCCTGTTGATATTGAGTCTTAGAAGGGCTCTTTCTCTTTAACACAGAATTTCCATCTTTCTTTAAAAAACATAATTAGCACACTCTACAGCAGTGTTTCTCAGTCTTGGTACTATTGGTATCTTGGGTGGGATAATTCTTTGGGGAGAGGGCATCATAGGATCTTGGACCCCATTACCAACATCCTTGGCCCCTACCTACTAGAAGTCTCTAGCACAACTTCCCTGCTGTTGCCACCAACAGGAAAGTCTTGAGACGTTGCCAATATCCATTGGGGGGCAAAATCACCTCCAGTTGAGAACCACCACTCTAGCACCATGGGTAGAAAGGGGTTAGATCCAGCACAATCAGTGGATCTTGGGGCAGACCTGCAGGCTGGCTGTGAAGGAGAAACCATAGAACAGTCTCTAACCTCTGGCCTAGTGCAGAATTTAAAGAGCTCCTTATCTTCTGGAAATTTTGGACATTTGAGACTATTTTCTCTTGGAATATCCTCTTATTTTGCAATGGACACCTCTCATCACCTTAGTCCTGCTGGTTTCAACTCCTCCCTGCAGATCTTTTCAAATTCAATCCTAGAAAATTAAATTTACAAACAATGCCATGGTCTCTGCTCCAAGCACCTGGTTGACCCTGATCTGTTCAAAATTCAGGAGTAGTTTCTCTCTACTAAGTCAGCTCTCAGGCCTACTAGAATAATTCTGATGGAAGGGAGGAGAAAATGGCCAACTCAGAAGGCCTGGCCTTCTAGCTGCAGTCCACTGGCATGATGAAAATATTGCTTAGCTTACCACACCAGTGGAGAAATATTTTAATGATTACATTGTAATAATACAGGCTGAGTATTCCTTATCTGAAATATTTAGAACTATAAATGTTTCAGATTTCAGGTATTTTGGGATTTTGGAATATTGACATAATGAACATAATGAACTGGGTTGTATTCCCCAGTACTGAAAAAAATAATAATAAAAACAAAAATAATAATGAGATATCTTGAAGATGAGATCCTAGGTTCATCACAGAATTCATTTATTTATTTTCCTGTATACTTTATACACATAAGTTGAAGGTAATTTTATACAGTAATTCTATTGTGTCTGTGTTGTGAACATGACCATCTCATGAGGCCGGGTGTGGAATTTTCTTATGACATTCCTGCTCAATTGTTTGGATACTGAATTTTCAGATTAGGGATGCTTGGCCTATAACAGCAAACACTCCTGTAGCACCTACCTTACACCAGGCATTGTTCACAGTGCTCTCCATATATTTTACCTTATTTTGTTCCAACAATAATGCTAGGAGATCAGTACTATTACTATGGGCATTTTACAAATGAGTACACACATGTATGGAAAACTCAGTTGACTGCCTAGGACACACCATGTTAAGCGGTAGAGCTAAGATGAAGGCCAGAAAGTCTGCCTCTAGAGCCCATGCTACTAAACATATCCCAATAAACCACATCACTCAAAAATATCTGAACATGCAGAAGCTAATCTAACTTGTATTTCCATTACATACATGTAATATAATACATAGTTTATAAATTTTTATTCATGCATTATAATAATATGTAATAGTAGGATTCATTGTGATATATCCATACCTGCACACAGCATCCTTTGGTCACCTCCCTTTTCCCTCCTCTATTCCCTCCCATAGAACCCACTCCTATACTCCACTGATCTCCCTTCTATTTTCATTACATCCCTTTCACCCCCCCCCCCTTGTTTCTTTTGGATTCCACATATGAGAGAAAACTTACAACATTGACTCTGCATCTGCCTTACTGCACTTAACATGGTGTTCTGCAGTTCCACAATTTTCCTGTAAATGACATAATTGCCATAACACAGTTTTTGTAAAATAACCAAGAGTGTTACAGTACCTAAAGCATTGAACATCAGCATAGGATGCTAGATTTTTAATAACAAGAAATCCATTTTCTTCCATAAAAGTTTCTCTGTTCCAGGCTTAGCACATTATTATCTAAAGTATACCTACAGGAGAAAAAGACACCAAATTAATCCAAACTTAATGACAACCTACCATTATGTACCAAGAATACAAGAAATGTTTGTACTCTTTGATCCAATACTTCTATATCTAAGACTTTAAGATAATGATCTTAAAATGTTTCAAAAGCTTTAGGTCCAAAACATTAACAATGATCAAACAAATGTGTGTTAATGGAAGAAAAATAATGACGTTATATCCACTCAATGGAACGTGACTCAGGCATTAAAACTGAAGGACAAAATAGTGTGGGCACTATTATAACTGCCTTATCATAGGCAGTTCATGCATTATAATAGGCAGTTATAATAAAATACAATTACAATGACGTAAACAAGACACTTTGTGAAAAGGAGACTGCTGAGAAATATAGCAAAAAGTCCATTTATGTATGATGTGTCATGTATAACTAATTAGAACAAAAAAAAATTTTTAACCGTGATTGCCTTTTAATAATGGATTACGAGTGATTTTTTAAAATTCCCTTTATTTCTCTGATTTTAACATTTTTTCTAGAGTAAATATATATCATTTTTCAGATGGGAAATGAATTCAATAAATTTTACATTTTCAATTTAATCAATACATTCTCAGAAGTAATGAAAGTAACAAAAAAACAAATAAAAGTACAACATATCAGCAAACACAAATCACCCACCCCATTTCTTATGATTGAAATTGTGGCTATATGAATATTTATGAAGGTCAAGGTCTTCCCCTTTAAGGTGATTTAAGATAATAAACTTGTCCAGGCACAGTGGCGTAGGATTATAATCCCAGAGACTCAAGAGATTGAGGCATTAGGGTGGCAAGTTCCAGCCAGTCTCAGTAAATTAGTGAGTCCCTGTCTCAAAATAAAAAAGAAAAAGGACTGGGAATGAAGGTCAGTGGTAAACCATCCCTGGACTCAATTCTCTGTACCATAAAGAGAGAAATATATATATGTGTGTATATATATATTTCTATAATATATAGATTATATATTTATATGTATAAATATCTATGTCTATATCATATCTCTCTATCTATATATGTGTATGTGTATATATATATATATATAGAGAGAGAGAGAGAGAGAGAGAGAGAGAATAAATCTTCAAGTGTGGCAGTGCATACCTATAATTCCTCCTACTCAGGAGGCTAAAGCAGGAAGATTGATTGAACCCAGGAGTTCAGTACCAACTTGGGCAACATAATCTCAAAAAAAAAGGAGAAAAATGTATATACGTGAACCTAAACCCAAAATACTAGCTAATATGTTGATTTAAACAAACTACAAGCTAATTTAAATGTGATAAATCATGACTGCATTTTCAAAACTCAGATTATTAATTTTCTGGTATTTTTCCTTCTTTCTTAATATTAGAATAAATATAAAAAATTAAAGTCAAGGTCCTTCAAAGTTTCCACACTTCCTAGAACAATTCCATGAAATACAGAATTTGTATAATTAATTCTAATCAGGCGACATGTTGTATTGTATATCATATCCAAGACACAACTGGATGCATTTATGTACATAGCAGTTACCAATTAAATTAGATCTACTAAATGTCAGATACAGTGCTGCAACCTGGGAACCTTCCCAACAACTTGGGAAGCTAAGGCAGGAGGACCCCAAGTTCAAGGTCAGCCTCAGCAACTTAGTGAGACCAGTCCCAAAATAAAATGTAAAAAAGGACTGGGTATGTTTCTTGTGGTAATCCACCCTAGGGTTAAATTCCCAGGACCAAATATTATAAATTAATTGATGTTAATTAATTTTTTAAAAACTTTAAGGAAATTACACCTACTTACTGGAGTTGCTGAGGATGAAAACTGGCAGCAGCAATATGCCCTGAAGTGTGGGCAGCTACAGAGTGTGTGAATTAAGGCAGACAAAGTAAAATTTGGGAGTTAAACTTGTCTAGAAACAACGGCTTGCTCTGGGGTAATTCTCATAGGAAAGGATTTCCCTAACAGACACCAGAAGCTCAGATTTCCCACATCACCCTGACAGGTACACACTGCAGCTGGAAGTCCTTTCATTTATATCACTTTGTTTCGTGGTCACAATAATCTGAGGAGGTACCAGGAAGATCAGGGGCCTTATAGTCATTCCTGCTGTTACACTAGGAAACCTGGGCTTAGAGAGCTCAGCAACACCCAGAGGGGAATGACTGAGTCAGCACAGGACTCACACTCTGCTTCACAGCCTCAGACTGTCTTAATTCATGTGACTTCCTTCTAGGAAACCACTGAACTCTAGAAGTAAAAAAGAGAACATGGGCTTTTAACAAAAAGTAACTGAATTGAACTTTAGTCCAAAATACTAGAAAGTTTAACTGGTCATGGGGATGGAGAGAAGGGGAGCCTATAAAATAAGAAATGATTCCAAGAATAGTATGAGTCCCACAGTCTAGTCTAATTTTAAATAATTGTAAAGACTAGAAATTCTTTTTCTAAGGTCTCTTTTCCAAACTGTAACTACAGATTATTGACACAGCATCTCATTGATTCTATTATTTTCTCATTGTTTCTTTAGCTAAGAGTTCCTTTCAGAGTGCCACTTCTCATGAACAGGTTATCATTTCTTAAGTGATGACTCTAAGGAACGTGGTGACAGTATCATAGTCCAGGAGGGATGCAAGCCAAGAGTCAGAATTATGAGCTCCTGTCTGCTCTCTCAGAGGCAGAGGGGATAACACGCTGGGTCAACAACTCACAGCAAATTGTCATTGCAAAGACATTCAGATCTCAGACTCTAGCCACTATTCTTGGTGCCTCTCCACTATTCCTGCAGCATGGTTTCTTTGTTATTGTTGTTCTTGGGGAAGATTTAATAAGTGGAAATGTTTATGATATAAAGTTAGGTAAGCACAATGGATGCAAAAACCTCATTCATATATATCAAATGTTTATGATATAAAGTTAGGTAACCACAATGGATGCAAAAACCTCATATGCAAATAAATGGAAAACCCTAAAGAGTTTACAAATGAATTCTGACTGGTAGAATAATGAGTTATATGTTTCTAATTATCCCTTTCAATTTATCTGCTTTTAAAAAAATGACACTTTATACTTCAAAAATGATGAGTCCTTATTCAAAAATCCACCTTTCTAAGAAACAATGAAGGCTGGAGAAAAACTGTAACAAAAGTTTCAGAAGTCTAAGATTAAGGATATTCACTGCACATCATGGCCAGTGCTGTCTAAGATCATAGTCACCGGCCACCTCTGGCTATTTAAGCTAAAATTAATTCAATATCAAAATGCAGTCCCTTAACTGCACTGGTCCTATTCCAACAGCTCAATAGCCACATGGGGCTAGGACTGTTGTATTGGACAGTCCAGGCACAGAATATTCCATCATCACAGAGAGCCATGTTCAGCAGTGCTGATATAGAAAATATCCATGAAAAACTAATCTCTAAGCTCAGCACTATTATAAGGAAATAAAGATTACTACTGCAAATCCTCTCTAAGGATCTCATTGAGTTTTCTTATTACCTGGAGATAATTTTCAAAGGTATGTTAATAGTTTTCTGTAAATAAATCCTAGGATCTGTATTTATTAAAACTTCTACCGAAAGTTAAAAAAAAAAGCAGGGTCAGGGTCAGAAAATCCATTTTTATTTTTATTTATTTATTTATTTATTTATTTAAGTTTTAGTTTACTTTTTCCTTTTTTTTTTTTTTTTTTGTTTGGTACTGAGGATTGAACCCAGGGGCACTCCGACACTGAGCCACATCCCCAGCCCTATTTTGTTATTTAGAGACAGGGTCTCACTGAGTTGCTTAGGGCCTCGCTAAGTTGTTGAGGCTGGCTTTGAACTCGAGATCCTCCTGCCTCAACCTCCCAAGTGCTGGGATTACAGGCGTGCGCGACTGCGCCTGGCTAGAAAATCCGTTTTTAAAACATATAGAGAGGGCTGGAGATAAAGCTCAACGATTAGAGCACTTGCCTAGCATGCACCACACCTTGGGTTCCAACCCAGAATTGCAGGGAGGGAAAACAACAATGACAGACTGGACCAAGAAACCTCAATTCTACTCCTAAATATATCCAGTCCTAGGGTATCAGTGACTCTCAATATTTAGCCTGCATCAGAAGCACATAGATGAAAGAGATCTCAGGGAATCCCCTAGATTCTGATTCAGCAGTCTAAATTGAGTTGAGCCATGGAATTTGCATTCCCCACCCTCTTGGGATGCAACCCAGGACCCTGCAGTACCAGGCAAGCCCAACACTACTGAGCTAAACCCACTGAACTACACCTGCAGAGCAGAAGAGCATTCCTAACAAGTTCTTCTGACAAATTCCCAGGGGATGCAGGTGCCACTGGTCCATGGGCCACACTATGACAAACACTGGTGTAGTTAAATGAATGGTCCAAATTTTTAATTTCTTCTAGTCTCTGCTTCTCACCTGACATCCTCACCTGGGGTGGTTTTATTATTCTATGAACAACCTTTAGACTTGCAATGTTCTCCCACATTGCTGCTTGGAAACCCACTGAGGAGAGTAAAAATGGAAGTCCAAGAAATAGCTTTTAGAATCACTCTTAGGGGAGATGTCAGGATGTTAACATAAAGCATGAGGGAAGCTCCTGGCCTAAGGAAAACCTCAGGCAGTTTCCCACAGAGCTTCCAAAAGCATGGCCTGAATGAGAAGGCTTAAACTGAACAGGCAAAAGCAGTTCAAGAAGCCAATTTGATTCAGGGTCCTATTCACAGAAGCACATTTCTGGGTCTGCTCCTCCTCAACAAACTGGCACACACGTTCCTTCTGGGATTCATTTCTGTAAACTCAAAGAGGGTGCAGGGGCACAATTCTAAGTCCTTTTCCAGACACCAGTGCAGGACTCTGACATGGTCCCCAGGCCACCAGAGGCTGCCACAGAGCACAGAGCTCCCCTGGAAAGGGAAGCAGTTCAAGCACAGGTTAAGAGAGGGTTCTATCTCCAGGAGGTGGCCCAGAGCAGTGCCAATATGTCCAGCTCCCACTGCTTCAGCCCTTCAGAGGGCTGGCATTCCCTCCTGAGAGGATTCCAGAGGCTCTAGGTCCCTTCTAGGCAGCTCTGAGCTCTGAGCTCCAGTGACTGTCCTCAGGCATTTCTTGGTCTCCAGGCATTCACAAAGGTCGTGCACACCTTATGCAGAAAATGACAAAGCAGCTGACTAGGGCAAGGCCTCCTTTGGGACCCCAATCCTCCCCTCACCCTTCAGGAAGCAAGAAACCACAGGCCCTACTGATACCGCCACATACCGGTGCCAAGTTCTGTTCCTCCGGTGTTGAAGTATAAGACCAGAGAAGCAAGCCAAGGCAAGCATATTAAGCAGGCTTTATTTAAAAGTAGTAATACAAACTTCTCCCGGGTGGGAGAAGGGGGGGGGGCCATGGCTGATGTTATAGATTCCCTGAGAAGTGAGCCCACCCTACATCTTTTATAGGTTAGGGTCTTCTTTTATTTTGCCCCTTCCTCTGAACCTTATCTCTCCTTCCTGCCCATATGGAGGTGGTGACACAGCAAAAAGGTGAGGTGGGAATGGCAGGGGGGAAGGGCCACATGGAGATTCAGGTGGGGGCCCAGGAGGCATTAATTAGCAACTCCCTGCACGCAGCTTTTGGGGAGGGGCAGTTAAGCAGGTAACTTTGGTGATCAAAAGGGCTCAGGAGACACTGACATTCCAATCTCCCACGGGTGTCTCCAACTTCCCAGACTCCATTCCTCAATTTGACCAGATTCCCTGATTTCTACACTAACTGCCTGTCCAATTCAGGCTTTACTTCGATGAACCAGAAAGGTGGAGCATCGTGATAGCAGCCACCAAAACCAGGACAGTCACCACCAGGAAAGAGGCCTTTGAGGACATGGGTGCCACAAGTGCCTGGAGATCCAGCCTCCACCCCAGCTCCCAGAGCCTGTTGGAGATGTAACCTTTGCGGGGATAGTGGCGCGGAGGACCGCAAAGGGCTAGGGAAGTGACTGTCCTGTGACTGTGGGACACCACTCGGGCCCAGGGCCACCTCCAAGGCCAAGGCTGCTGTGCCCCATCCGGCCCGAGACCCACTCAGCCCAAAGGATACCACAGCCCAGGCCGAGGAACCGCCAAGGTGCCCCAGAGTCGTCCGCAGGCGTGCGCCTGCGCGCTGCTGCTCCACGGCGGCCGCGACACCAGCTGGCAGGGCCTGCGCCCCGCTGCATTTCCGGGCCGCCCCGCCTCCCGGAGAGAGAGGGACTGTTCTGCCATCCTGTGATCCGCGGGGAATGCAGAAGAAGTCCTGGTTCACCCGGCCAACTCCGGGGTCCCCTGTCACCTCTTCACTGCCTTCTCACGGGGCCTGTTTCTTTTTTTCTTTTTCTTTTTTTTGAATGTGGACACAATGCTTTTATTTTATTTATTCATTTTTATGTGGTACTGAGGATTTTTTTTAATTTTCTTTTTTTATTTTGAGTCATTGTACACAAGTGAATTACAGCTGTTGTTTCTCTGGTTGTACCTGAAATAGAGTCACACCATTTGTGTAATCATACATGCACATAGGGTAATGATGTTTGTCTCATTCTGTTATTATTGGTAGCCCCCTCCCAGATTCCACCCCCTTTTTTCCCTGTGCAATCCATCCTTCCTCGTTCTTGCCTCCCTCCCACCCCACATTATGTATCATCATCCACTTATCAGAGAGATCATTCGGCCTTTGGTTTTTGGGGATTGGCCTGTTTACAGGGACCCTCCTTGCCCCGTACCTGAGCAACACCTTAACCATAGCTTCAGCTATCAAAAGCCATCTTCATGATTGTGCTACACCAGTAAAACTCAAATGTTTATCCCTAAACATCGTTTGTGCTGCTCAAAAGAGATTTAATTTAGTGTGAGTCCAGCACAAAGTATTAGTTTCACTGGTCCTTTTTTTTGAAGTGTAGGAAATTAATGACTCCCAGAAAAGTCTGATACAGTCTAGCGTCATTTAAATTTTCTTACAGAACTTAAAGTTCTTTTTGTAAGATCTCTTTGGGACAGCTTGTTTTAAGAGCTACAGATGATTGACATTGCACTTGCCCTTTTATTCCTCTCATTTTTTCATTGTTTCTTTTTTTTTTTATTTTTTTTTATTTATTTTTTTATTTTTATTTTTTTTTTATTTATTTTTATTTTTTTCTTTTTTATTGAACACAAATGGAGTACAGCTATTGTTTCACTGGTTGTACACAAAGTAGAGTCACACCATCTGTGCGTTCATGCATGTACACAGGGCAATGGTATATGTCACACATTCTGTTATTAATTTTACCCCCCACCCACCCCCACCCCTCCCTTCCCTCTATGCTAGCTATCTTTCCTCCATTCTTGCCATCTTTCCCCCCCACATTATGCATCATCATTCATATATCAGAGAGACCATTCGGCTTTTGGATTTTTGGGATTGGCTGATCTCACTTAGCATAAGAGTTTCCAACATCATCCATTTACCTACAAATACCATAATTTTATTCTTCTTTATAGCTGAGTAATATTCCATTGTGTATATATACCACAGTTTCTTTATCCATTCATCTACTGAAGGGCATCTAGGTTGATTCCA